>OMLP01031201.1:38197-55843 GCA_900302685.1 Spondyliosoma cantharus
TACAAATAAATAAATTTGTCGCGGAAGGGAGGGGCGCGGGAAAAAAGAATTAGGGGAGAGGAGGGGAAGCGAGGCGGCGAGGAGGAAAAGGGGGGGAAAAGAAAGGCAGAGTTTCAGGGAGTAAAAAATGTCGACGCCAGGCTCGCTCGCTTGGCAGCTGACAGACGGAGAATGTGGGCTGGTTTCTGGGTTGCAATCAAATCCCTATAAACAGAGCGATCATTCACTCTGCCTAAACTCTACTGCATTACTGCCAACCAGTGAGGGCACACGCACACACACACACACACACACACACACACAGTAAGTATTCTCTCTCTCTCACACACACACACACACAGGTGCATGCAGTGATGATGACAGATAGGTCGGGTTTACGCACACAGTCTGTGCACACTGGAGAGTAGAGAGTGACGATTGGAGGAAGGAAATTACAAGAAATGTAAGAAAGGTGTTGGAAATGAAAGAGATTATTTTTAATCCCTATATTCCCTCAGGGGGTCAAGGGTGCCCCAGTGCGCCCGTCTCCGACGCACCTTATCAAGCGCCGTGATATCTCGGAGGCAACGCAGGAGTCGTGACTTTGTTGTCGTAAATGTCTGATAAGCTGCTTAGCGATATAATATTCAGAGAAATATTAAAAACTTCGCAGGCAGGTGGTTTAGAAAAACTGGATAAGTGGAGAACTTCTGCACCCCAGAATTTACCTTTTGATCTGAGTAAGAGGTGACAAAACACCTGAGTGCGTGTCTCGAAACCCCCCGCCCCCCCCCCGAAAGAAAAAAACAACCGAGTCTGCTTCTCTGTTTGCACACACACCACAAAAAAAAAGAAAAAAAAGAAAGAAAGAAATCGTTGGGCTTCACGTCAGAGTCCATCAAGAATTTCTTCCATCTCAGTCTGGACCAATACGCTGGAAGCTTACCTGTGCACTTACTCCACTCAGGGGGAGAATCAGCGAGCATGGAAACACCAAGTCAGGGAAAAGAAAAACTCTCATTGACTTCGCACGCTTCTTAATGTGTCTGCCTCAAGGTCCCGCCGTCCTCAAACAGTTTTTTTTTTTCTTCTTCCCGCCTCCAACTCCCATCAGACGCTGATACGGATACTGTGCTGCGAAGTGATGGGGGTTGTTTTCTGCATGCGTGCCACAGGTAGCTGATCGTGTGGGATTTTTTTGCTCCTGGAGTACGAGGGCTGACTGACAGGTGGATCGTCTGACTGATGGAATTTCTGCTCTGCTTGTCTCAAAGACTACACCTGTTCTCGCAGAGCACGTGTGCAGTTTACAGTGTTAACGGGTGAGTGCTGGCTGTTTCAGTAGTGCATCAAACTCAGTCTGACGGGGCTTTTTCATGATTTTATCTGTCAAAAAGCTCCGCTCATTTTCAAAGGAGACACCATTATCCCTCTACACCGGACGACCTGAGATTGCAGCCATCCGTTTGAGTGCTCATTTGAGCAGACAGGAGCGTCTATGTCCGCCCTAGAGCCTACAACAGCCAGTGAGTGATCATGTAGATAAGTGGCCCACTCTCTCTTTTCTCTCGAACTACCAACTACCATGTAGCCAATGAGTCTTTCAAATGCAGACATGAAGGGTTTATTACGGTTTTTAAAGCTTTATACTTGAAAACTATGCAAGTTTATGTAGTTTGAATGCTCTCTGCTCTTTGAATAAGCTGTTTGTCCGCCTAAGCACTTGTTCCTGACCGTTTTATATGCACAAAGTTAGTGTAAATAAAGAAATGAGGACCTGTAATGCGTTTTTGTCCCTGTTACTCTCAAGCAGGGGTGTTATGAGGTCACAAAATTAAATTTTTTTTTAATAATCTGAATATTTCTCCAGGAAAAACACGTGTTGAGTCGCCATTTCTGGTGATGTTTTTGTTAAATTTGAACTTGGACCATTTTAGACTATATGATGTGGACCCATCGGGGCTTCCAGTGGGTAAATACAGGTCATTGAAAAATTTAGACGAGAAAAATGATTAATTCAGTGTGTTCAAACTCCTATAGATTAATGCCAGAAGCAATTCAAATAAAAAAATCAGTTTATACCAACCAATAAAAACAGGCCCGTACTGCAAATGGTTCAGCGACAGCTTTGAGTTGACTTTGGTCTGGACTGGGATCAGAGCAAGTTAAGAATACACACAAAGTGACTTTGTTGGTCCTGATACCAGCATATTGGTGAAATAAGTGATAAAACACTTCATTCTAACAAGTTTTCACAAATGTTCTTTCTGGTTCAGCTTGATGCCTGTTTGTCAATAAGTCGCTCTAGCCGCGAACGTCAGATGTTGACTTTTTTTCAACACACCTGCCCCTCAAGGTTTTTCCCTCAAGGACGCCTTGTCCCCTCTGATTGATTGACAGACCTTGGACAGCTCCTCGCCGTCAACAGCGACACCGTCAACATGAGGTCAGTCCAGCAGCTGCCTTTGTGCAGCGAGACTCGCCGCCGCCACACAGTGCAAAACGTACCATCTAGCAGGAAAAGGAGGACGTCGCCCCTCTCATCTGTGCCTCAGTTTGAAGATAAAGAATTCTGGGTTGCGGATCCGGGGTGGGTCCAATCCGTCTCGCTGTCTTCAGGCGCCGCAATGACAACGCCTCCATTGTCACAGCTGAGAAATGGTTTCCCACTATTTGCATTTTTATTGATGCTCCAAATTGCAAATAGCTTCCCCTCCTTCTGTCTTTGTCTTTGCGTTGAGGAGAAAAAAAACCCTCATTTGTTCAAGCAGACCCTATATAAATCACTATAGCACAGTGAAGTGAACTGAACTCATCTCTGAATAAAACATCAGGGCTGCGCACACCGAGCACACTGGAAACACTTCTATTCGGCTCTTTGAGATTTTTTGCTGTATTCTGCAGAGCCGGAGCACACGTGAGGGAAAAAAAGACAACACACACACACACACACACACACACACACACACACACTGCGTGCTGACACAGATTACATTCAAAGCTCAAGTTTTTGGAATTCTTCTGTCAACTCACTGTCAAACACAACCCACTACATTCAATAAGGGGTGACACAGTAATTGGTCAGACACATTGATTGTCTTGCTGTTTGCTCCACAAGTGCAATATAGATCGGTCCATTACCGCGGCCACTACCCTGTGGTAACAAAACAACACTATCTGCACTCTATATGAGCGCAATTACTTATCAGTCAAGGAATTTCTTCTTTCCCCCTCCCGCCCTCTTGTCTCACTTTCTTTCAAAACGAGCAACCGCGAGCGGCTGAAATTTCATTGTTTATGTATTTATTCATTGTGAAGCAGGGATTACTGACTTTACAAGGTCATTCAAACAGATGAGTGAATACTCTATTGACTGAAATGTAAATACGGGCTGATACTGGGCTGCAGTCACACAGCTACAGAGTACAAGCAGCTGTCTTCATTGTCCTTCATTGTCAGCCAGAGGAGCAATAGTGTTTTCCTTAAACTGCTGATTAAGACGCTCCCGCCTCCATCAGGGTCTGGGGATCTTGGGAAATGGAACAGCAGAAAATGAGATGTTGATATTGATTGTACAATCTGAAACAGAGGGCACCTTTCAGTTTATATTAAATTAAGCGCAGACATACAATAACCACTTTTTTTTTTTTTTTTACACCTGTAACCTTAGATGGAAATATTATGGATGTTATTTGTAAAAGCATCATGTCTGAGTGTGAAATAGAGCTAAAAACCTGTGCCAAGAAACTCTATATGGATAAATGAACATTTCTTTTCTTGTAGCTGTCTTTAGGGAAAACACTGTGCTTACAGTCTGGTAGGTTCAGGCACTAAAACCACTTGGATGGGCTTAAAAAACTTTATCTTTTCGCCACAAACACAGCAAGAAATTGTCCCAAGTTGAAACACAGTCTTGAACCGCGGTCACTGGCTTGGCAGCCTTGTGGAACTCCACCTCAATCCTCTCCACCTCAGGGGAAAAAAAAAAAATCACGTGAGGTGAATGTGAGATAATGTCAATATGGTACATCGGCCTGTGACGCATATACATGTAAATGACTGCCAACACACTGACCTGGAAAGACGGCATAAATTTGCATTTATTTATTTTTTTGAAAGAATGTCGATTTCAGCAAATGTTACTCAACGGGAGTAAATAATGTATTTGTTGGGAATTATTTGCAGTTGTGCATTAGACGGGTATGCCTGTTTTTCATGGCAGAAGGAGGCTGGATGCAGAAAATGACTCAGGAGCTTTGTAATGGCAGAACATGTCGCTCAGTACGACAGCGCGGCTCATTGATGTGTTTATAAAAGTTCTCAGACAACAATGGCGCTCTATGGCACAGATGAATGATTCATATCAAAATTCGGCTATATTAAGGGGGCAATTCTAAGTTTTGGTCTGTGTGGGATTTGATGACAATAACACGAAGATAAATACAGAATTCTAACGCAGCACTAAGTGCAGATTGTTTGCAGGCAGAAGCCATGATAAAAAAGAGATAGAGCTGATTAGACGCGTGAGTCGGAAAACAACTGGTGCTGATAACTAAACTGGAAAAAAAAAACTGTCCAGCATGTCAGCGTAGGAGATTAAAATGTCTATTTTCCGGTCCAGTTGAGCTGCAGGTGTCAGAGAGCGCGGCGTAAGTTAAAGCGACAAAGGTTGTTATCCCGCGTGTTAAAGGGCCCATTCGGCCGGGTTCAGAGCGACAAACAAACAATGTTATCCTTCCTGTCTGCTTTCCGCTGAGCCTCCCCGTCCTCTCTTTTTCCAAACAGTGTGCTGTCAAATCCTGCTAAGCTCCTCATCTCTTCATCGCATCCTTCTCTCTCCTCTTTTATCATCCCTCTGACATGTTGAACAGAGGGGGTAAAATGGAGTCATCCGTCTGTCTGTCAGAGCGAAAGGTCATTAGCCGGCGAGGGGGAGAGGGCAGGACGGGAGGAAGGTCACCTCAAGGTGATGAGAGTGACCAGGCTCTCATCAGCAACTACATTTTAAAATTAAGCCTTGCTGAGTATGATACAAGTAAAACAAACTACTGCTAACATAAGCCTCGCAAAGTGGTCAAATTATCGTACATTCTGGCTTTTTAAAAAAAAAAAATATTGATCGTACATGGCAACAATGATTAGTTTATAATGATAATAATAATATTAAACTTTATGGTACAGCACCAACAAAACAAAGTTACAAAGTGATCGCAATAAAAAACCAGAATCCACTAAAATGGCAGTACATAAAAGCAAGTAAGAATAATAATAATAAGGTACAGAAAAAGACATAAAACAATAAAGCAATTAATCAAGTGAAAGCACATTTTTAAAAAGCGTGTTTTAAAAAAGAGATATAAAAGAGGACAAAGAGTGACGGTGGCACCCGTCCTGGATTTCACTCCAATTTCTGAGAGGGACCAACACCCACATGGGATGAATTAATCACTGATGTACTCAGGAGCCGGAGCCCTTAAAAGCGATGATTAAAATCTACTCTGAAACACACAGGTAGCCGGCGTAATGAAGCCAAAATTGGGGTTATTTGCACTCCTTTGTTTGAATTTGTGAGGAGTCTGTCTGCGGCGTTTTTGAATTAACCGAAGTCTGGAAAGGTTGCGTTTGCTTAAGCGCGAGTGGAGACGAGGTACAGCGGTCTAAGTCTGGCGGTCAAGTTAATGGAGCGAATGCATGATTGCAGAAAAAAGTCTCAGTTTTGTACCTGAAGTGTGAAAAGAAATTCATCCGAAAAACGTGGATATATACAGGTTGATATGGATGCACTTTCTCTGGATACGTGACACTTGGGGTTATTTTGTATTCACCCCGTGACCTCTCCTCAGCACTCGGTGTGGGTGGTATCAGATATTTGTTCTGTATTATCCCGGAACTACAAATCCCTCACCGAAACGGGATGAAAAAAAACATCGTCAGATTCTGCTCGCACCTGATGAAAAAAAAAAAAAACTTCACATCGCCTCCTCTACAAAGAGGATCAGTGTGATTCCCTTGAGAGAGTAGATGTGGAATTCAGCCCCCAACATGTGCAGAGCGCTTCTGACATATTCTCGCTCGCATGGATAAATGCGTTGCGTAACCAGTAAACCATCTGTTTGAGAGGAAAAAACGCCAGAGAAATGCGAGGTAAACAGCGGACGTGATGATGTAAAAATGATTTGAATTAAGAGAGGTCCGCGAGAGTCGAGCAGACAGCGAGTTAGTGAGATAATTGGTCTTTGAGGTGGAAGAGGGGAGGTGGTGTCGAGTAAGAGAACAAAGATCCGAAGGGGAGAGGGGAAGAGAGGTGAGGAGGAGCGGAAGAGAAAAAGAAACGGGGGTGAAGCAGAAGAGTTCGTGGACAGCTGGCTGATGAAGGGGTTGAGGGGAGAGCGGGTGAAGAGCGGGAGGGGCGATTCCTAATCTTGTTGTTTTTTCTGCCTATGATGTCTCCTGTCGAAACCGGTTTGCCCCACGCCTGTCTGGGTCCACAAACACAGCACGCCACTCTCTTTTTTCCCATGCAACTCAGCACTATGTCAACCTGCGCCGTCTCAGCCTGTTCACACAGAGGATAACACTCGCTGAGGGGCTCTTCACACACACACACACACACACACATGTGTGCGCGCAACCAAAAACGGACACATATTGAACCTGCAACACCAGCAACTTTTCCCTGGCACACCTCTGATGCAGCAACGTCAAGT
Source organism: Spondyliosoma cantharus (assembly GCA_900302685.1). Lineage (NCBI taxonomy): Eukaryota > Metazoa > Chordata > Actinopteri > Spariformes > Sparidae > Spondyliosoma > Spondyliosoma cantharus. Next base: position 44,884 of record OMLP01031201.1, read on the forward strand.
GAACAAGAACCAGCAGCTGTGATCATGCTGGTGTTTGTGATCCAGGAGGAGAGATGGAACACAGGACTTGAGATTGAGCGGGGAGATAATGTGTGGGTTTTGTGGATTCAAGAGGCTTTTATCAGCATTCAACATCCTCTGTGGAAAAGGCATTTGGGATGTGTATGGTGCATTTTATTATTACCACAACAACAGCACCTCCTACTGGTGGGCAACAGAACAGCCTCAGGTCTGATTAACTGAGTGAGACAGGAAACACGAGGTGACTTTCTATGCGCTAAAAGCAAATACCAGATACTGTTTTTGAATACAACATCATTGATTTTCACCCTAAAAATATGACAGATTTAACGCTAACCCAAGTCCCAAACGATCCAGAATGTGTCACGCTGAGAGCAGAGAAGGTGGACAGCAGCCGGGAAGATCAGGGCATTAAGTTGTTATTCCAGATGACTCGACAAAGACTGAACCTAATTTCAACCCGAGCAAACGGTGGAGAGAGGCAGAGAAAAACACAGGTGAAGGGAACGATACCAGAGAGAGAGAGAGAGAGAGAGAGAGAGAGAGAAAACAGTGAAGGAAGCTGATTGGCTTGAAAAAACACTGGAAACAGGAAAAAGGGCTAACGAGACAGATGCGAGACAGGTGCGGAGGGGAAGGCACGGCTGGTGAGGAGCACAAACACAGACACCAGAAAAAGAAAAAAAAAACAGAAAACACACACACACGGAAATCAAACTGAAATGACAGGGCCATGACAAAATGGCTCCCTAAACTTGGATCTCAAATATCATTACTTTCTGACAATGTATTGGGAAATATCAGGCAAAACAAGACGACGGAATGTGAGCTACAGTATCAACTTAACAAAAACTCACACAGAAAGTGACCCACATGACAGATATTCATTCAAATGGATTAAAAACACGATAATCAACCAGAAGTAGCCAATTATGTGAAAGTAAGGGTTGATATGAAATCAACACAGGACAGAAAACCACAACATCTGCATTCAGTTCAAGCTGAATAAAGAAAACTAGAGAAGGAGGTAGAATAAACTTTAAAATGACACAAAAAACACACACACTCGTCTGATGAGCCGGCGGGCCGCGACCTCAGCATCAGCGGGAATATATCACAGATAAAACAAGCCCATCGGGGGGAAAGGCAGCGGCGGTTCAAATGACATCACCGATCGATAAGACACACGGAGTCCAACGGGGCCATCGTGGAAAACTGTGAGGGAGCTAAAGTTGTTATTTCCTCGCTCGTGCTACATCCAGCAATATGTTTCTTTCCCTTCCCCTTCAACGCTTATTGATTTTGTCATCCAGCAGACGGAGACATCAGACTCAGGAACGAGCAAAGTTTCAGCGTGTCGGGTTAAACAGATGCCCCGGTTGATGCGGAGAGGACGTTAACAGGAAGCAGCAGACAACTCTCGACAGGAGGGATGAACCCAACAAGCAGACTGAAGCTGCATTCTGAGAAGCATGCTGGCTCGCACATGGCATAACGCAACCTGCCTTCCTCTGTGTCTTGGATTTGGGTCCCTTTTTCTGATTAAACATTAAACAACCGCACGCGAAAAAACCCATTCAGTAAAACTGTTATTTCGTTTCAGTCGTCTTTGATGAAGAAAAGAATAAAGTCAGTGTTTATTCAACGCACATCTGTCCACAAAGAAGATCTTAGTGCAGAATGAACTCCATCAAAATCTTATCTTCTCTCATTGTTGGGGTTTTAGGACTCATTCCTGCCGCCCTTTATTGATGCAAATATCCAAGATGGCGGATATTCCGGCGGCTGATCCCCAACGTACTCATCGGTTACTTTGCAAAGTCGGATTATTTGTTTTGTCAGAAAAACTCAACCCAAGTGTGTTTTGAAGCTTCTAGCTCGGCCTCTGCAAAGATAATTGCAGTTTGCTTCCAGAGGTCTGCTAAAAGCCAGGACATAATTGGCCTGTTGTTTACTCATACATGCTGTTTTTCAGGTGCTTCCTTGGCATTAAGCCCTCCGAGAAGGGAGAAAAGGCAGACGACAGGCAAGGGAAGGTCTCCAAGTGAGTCTGCATGTCGCCACTCTCCTGAAGAACTTGGTGGGTTTTGAGTGGCACTTCATAAAGGTTAGTTGGTCGTCCTTTCTTGTTTAAAATGTCTCTCTGCCTGTCAATTGATTCATTTTTGTTTTTCTCTCTCTGAGCTTAATTTGTACTCTTGTTTATCCCTCACTGCGTGAGCTGTGACACCTGAATGCCAGCCCCTCTGCCGATTAAAATAGAGGACGTTCAAAAGCATTACAAATCAAATGTTATCCTTCAGTGTCTTTATCTTTCTAGAGAGAAGAGAGCTTTAGCTGAACATTTGGAAAGCAGTTTTGTGTGTTTAGACAGCCCGTTCTCACTTCTAACAAGTCAAATTCGTCAGACAGGTCGGCCCCTCTAATGTCATTCCTTGTGATGTCACTAGTGCAGTAGTATAAACAGCAAGAAAAGGCCAAGTCAGGGGTGATCGGGGGGGCTGGACAGGTCATACACTGGACTTTCCTTCTGAAGACAGGGGTTTGCATCCTCTTCGTCACCAAGAATCACAAGTCATTACTCTTGTTAAGTTATGTTAAGTTAGTAAATAAATGTAAATGATACATACATTATGACTCACTGTAGTTATTTTTACCCAAAGTGTGATGTTTCCTAATCAAGTAGTTTTGTTACCTAAATCTAGTGGACGAGTTTTGGTGCCTAAAACATATCAAGTGGTTTTTGTGCCTAAATCTAACCAAGTGGTTTTGGAGCCTAGACCTAATTGAGTAATTGCGGTGCCTAAACCCAACCAAGTGGTTTTGGAGACTAAACCTAACCAAGTAGTTTTGGAGCCTAAACCTAACAGAGTAGTTTTGGAGACTAAACCCAACCAAGTAGTTTTGGAGACTAAACCTAACCAAGTAGTTTTGGAGCCTAAACCTAACAGAGTAGTTTTGGAGCCTAAACCCAACCAAGTGGTTTTGGAGCCTAAACATAATGGGGTAGTTTTGGAGACTAAACCCAAACAAGCATTTTTGGTGCCTACATGTAGCCATTTGTGACCATTTGACAACAAAAGTAATAACGTGTCACCTGTTTGCCAGTACGATTCCTTTGAAAGCCTAACTAGACGTTGCGTATGTATAATTGATAACGTGATTGCGGAGCCCTTCTCATGCAAAACTAGTGCTAGAGGGGGAAGTAGAGCATCATAGTCTGTCCGAGCTGCTGTATTTGCTGAGATGGGAGTGAGATGTTGTTTCAGGCTCATGACGTACACGTTCAGTTACTATTTAACGAGGCCACGAGATCCCAAATTGACTTGAAGAGATGAGGAGGAGACAACCAACAGCACGTCTCTTGTCCTTTAAAACAATTTATTACCCTATAAAGCGCTAATACATTATTTATTACCAAATAATAAAGCCACAACTTTAAAGCCTTAATATTGCATGCCTTATGAGACTGGTACCAAAACAACTGCAGGGTCAAATGTGCAAAAATTTCCACTTCAATCAGAGCAACAGCATTGTGCACAAAGTGAGTCAGTTGTTTGGCAGAGTTTTTCCGGTGAAAACACTCCAACTAGAGAGCTGAAGTGTCTGTGTGGTCCTCGAATAAGCATGCAACAGATCACTTGCTTGTTCTGAGTCGCTTTGATGTCTCCAGCGCCCAAGGCCGCCGCTCTCTTAAAGGAATAATCAGTGACATTTAACTGCCTTGTTGTACAAAATGAACATAATACATCAGCGGGGGTTTGCAAGTGCCGAACAATGCCTGTTGCTCTCCTGCGACATCAGGGCTTTATAAACGAGCAGTCTCGTCCATCGTCTTATTTATTTATTAAGAAGGAAAGAAAGCATTGTCGGTGAACACTTTAACCTTGGAAAAAGGGGAGTCTGCCATGGCTGCTGCAGCATCTTTCATTAAAGAGAAAAACACAGTCTCCACCTTCTCTCAAGTGAGCTGAGAGCTATCCGCTGAAGCCAAAGATCATTTGTGCCGTGCAGCATTCCAGCAGACGAGAGACGATAATAAAATTGCCACCTTCATGGAAATAATGTTACGAGACCTCAAGAGGAATGCGGCGACTGCAGGAACTCAGTGTGAACCCGAATCAAACACTTCCTGTACAGTTAAGTAGCACCGACTGTTCCCTGTCGTCATCAAAGTGCCGTCTCCCTGGCAACAGAAAACAGGTTTTTGAACTCACTCCTCTCAGATTCAACCTTCGGAGGAAAACACACCTCCACGAGGCAGACGAACATCGGCTGGCAACGTTTGGCCAGCGTTTTCCTTTCACAATGGCAGCTCCTCTGGAAGTGCTTATCCACATCTGCAACCTGCCATTGCAACAGGAGACGTCTAACAGATGCTCCGCTATTGGAGAGCTGGATCACTTTCATCAGGTTAATGACGCCCACAGCTCACGCAGACAGAAGTTGGCACAGTAGCCAGGCTTTTTTTTTTTTTTTTTTACATGTCAGTCCATGTTGGCTCACGGATATGTCACAGGCCTATTTTCCACGTCGGTGCGCATGAACTCTGTCTGTACCGTATGACGAGTCTGTTGTGTGACACCAGTGTCACATGACTGGATATTGTGTATATATATCCAGTGGTGTGGAGCTTACTCATGTTGAGTCGCCGTGGCCCATCGTCAAAAATATCCAGACCACAAATGTTGAAACGCAGTCTCAAACAATGGTCTCTGGATTCCCAGCCGCCTTGATTGTGCCTCCACCAATGTCCCCTCCTAAAAATAGAGATAATCATGTTCATGTAGCCCGTGACACGTACAAATGTCAACGTAACAGCTGTTTGCAGACACGTTAGCTGGCAAAAAACAATGTACCTGGCATATGGGCTGCAGATGCGGTTGGAAAACCTCAAATTGAAGTTTTGAAGTGTAAACACAAATATCTTGAAGTGAGAGTTTTTGTATCGAGAATTCACTTTCAACTTTGAAACTGCCCTTTGTATGTTAAAGATCATACGTGTGCCGATCTCACTCAATCGATCCATCAGCTTCACTTAAAACATTTCCGAAAAACCCAGTGTAGGAATATTTTGTGTTTCCCTTCCTCTTTGTTAGTTGAATATTCGTCATATGAATTAGAGCCACATCGGGATGCAGAGGGGTTAACGTCGATCGGTCTCGAGAGGTGTAACGCCGCACGTACACGAAGTGCGAGCTGCAGGCGAGGATGGATGGAGGAATGTAGATAAAGACAGCGAGACACGGAGGAAGGAGTGGCTGATAGCAGTTGGACAAGCACTTGACCTTTTCCTCTCTCTTTTTTTTTTTTTTTTTTTTCCCTCACCACATGCTGCTTCACCTCGCACATACACGCACACACACACACACATATGCAGACAGGCCCTTGGGGTGTGTTTAGCCCTGAGGATGCCATCTGTACCTGCCTGTTTGGTATGCAGCGGGCTCTGCCCCAACTCCCACTGAAGACTATTCCCCCTTTAGCTGTTTGTGGCTCTACCTGCCTCCACTTAGCATTCCATTATGTATATTTGTACATATGTGGGATAATTTTTTTCCTTTTGTGTGTGCACGCACGATCTGTTTGTTTGTAGTCTGCATCCCTGTGTGTGTGGGTGTCATTTCTTTCTGGTTTGTGTGTTGTAAGACAGATTTTAGAATATGGTGCCGACTTTTCTTGAAGCATCGGGGACTAATCCTTCAGTGATGGGAGACCAGCTGTTGTGCTCGACAGCGAGATCATCTTAAAAGCTTCATATGTCTCCCGGCTGAGTGTGTAAATTTGCCCCGATCTAGTTTATCATGGAAATGATATGGTGGTGTACAGCTGAATAACCGATCAGGGCTATTTTGTTATGCACTGTATTAAGTGCACGCTTGGATCTGTCTTTGTTTGTGTGCGTGTTTTGGTGACACGCGCCGGGAGCACCGCTCCAACACCGTAATGAACTGAGGGAATGGATCAGCAGTATTTTTTAATTAGTGTGAGATTTTTCTGAGCATTGAACGCTTGCATGCATGGGAAAGGCTTGATGAAAATGTTCATATTTGCCTCCGATTTTCCCGCGTCCCCGTCAATGATATTTAAAACTTAATTAACAGATGATCAATAGTGTTTACACTGTAAAGCGACTGGGGCAGACTCTAATTAGAATATCCATACATTATTAATGACATTAGCAAGCTCTGAAAATTAAAAGGAGACAACTGCCGCGTTCAATTAAGCCGACACTCACAGAGAGAGAGCGTCGGCTGAGGAGTCGGTGGAAATGAAACGCAACAGAGGAAGAGGGAGCGAGGCGTAGATCAAGGACGAGATGGATGGAGAGCGATCAAAGTCCAGACAAGTCAAAGAGAGTTGCTTATGTTGGCTGTAAGTCATCTTAAGGCTAAGTGACACATTATAACTGAAGGTTATTGCTGAGATTAATTAGAAATAACTCCCAGTGTAATAATGACGTGTTATATCACAGAGAAAATGCAGCTGAGGACTCAAGTTACCTATAGCGCTCGGGGAAGGAGAATATATACACGAGCGCAGAGTCATTACAGTTACAGATATGCACCTGAGCCCCTCAACAATAAAGACTTAGACAAGGTGTTTAAATAACATCAGCACCCTCCGAGGGTCACTGTGATTTATTGCAACTTGGGAATCATTTTTATAGTTTTGACCATCCTTTCTGGCAGTTCTGACACCACCGCACTCACAGCAGCGAAGTCCAGAGGGGCAAGAAACACGAGTGGTCAGACAGTCAGACAGCTTACTGAGGTTATCTGCTCTACACTGAACCTGAAATGTCGGTAATAAACCATCACTGCATAAGAAAATTCGTCTTTATCGGCAATTAAATGAACAATTTGTTCTTTCTACAGCATCTGACCACCATTCTGGGATTACGGAAAGAGTGCAGTTATGGCAAATAAACTATGGTTAAGATATGGTTTGGATTAGACGGCTAAAAAAAAAACGTAGTAATGGTTTCGACGAGACTGGCGCATGAAATATGTGGACACACTCGGCGGCACTAAGCGCTCGGCTGGCGGGTGACGGAAAGGGCCGTCCACACGATCGCTGTACTGTAACTGTGTGAGCTACCGCGCTGATTAAAGGTTCTGTAAACAGGAGCACCGAGCTCACGCGGCACGCTCCAGCTGTGTGTGTGCAGCCTGGGAGGACGGATATTGATCACCTGTTACTAATGTAGGCTGGTTGCACAGAAAAACAAACAAAGAAGGATGTGTTTTTTTTACAGAATTCACGAGGAGTTCTTCTCTTTTTCGTTGTCGTCCTTTTCACGAGTTCTTTTGTATGAGTCAAAATCAATTACCCTGGCGTTTCGGCAAAGAATAAAGCAAGCTGCAGAGACCCCACCAGAACCAAGGATTATCTGGAAGTGGTAAAATTACTTTTCTTATGTGTAATGTGCAAACGAATATCTGTTACGCAAGTGTTTTGTAAGTTGTATAATTAAACAAGACTGAGTTATTAGAGTAGACCTACTAAAGTGTTTCGCAATGGCCATCAATTAGCGTACATCGGCCACAGTTAGAAATAATTATAATGACTCCTGCAACATTATTTTGTAGAAAACTAATCAAGAGCAGGATTCTGATTGGCTGTCAGTGTTTTGTTTTTTTTTTGCTCATCACATTGATCTAGATGTTTTATCAATTTGCAAAGGTCATTAGACTCGAATTAGAAAGATTTTTAAAGCTATCTACTCATAATTGTTGTTGTAATTATCGTTATTGCCGTGGCCTGCCTCATGTCTGTGACAGGACACAAACTCTCCTGAATGAAAGATAGACATGCTACACAAACCCTTCACCAGCCCTTTCACACTGGGTAAAAATCCCACTAACATCTGGCTCGTGACTTTAATGTAAATGGGTCCAATCAGGACTCACTCCGGGGTCAGATGACTCTGCAGCGGTCACAGGTGTTTATGGGCTCCAGCTCTGATCGGCTGTAATGTGAACACAACATGCCGAGGATTGGACTGCAGCCGCTGCAGCTGCGTCGCGGCTGCCGGCTGATGCGATCATTTACGCGACCGAACATGTAAAATATAGGGCTTCTGTAACTTCTTTAATGCATCGGGACTGATATGGCATTCGGCAAAAAGCACGAGGTGCGCAATCAGCCCGTATGACTGCAGAGCTACAGCAAGTGTGATGTGTGTTTGCAACACATTTCACCGTCTGGCTTTGTTCGCTCCATAAATATAAATCTTTTCATCTAAATTCTTTTCATGATGTTGCCGCAATCCCAGTTTTCGCACAAAGGGGAAGAATGGCCAAGGGCAAGATAATAGGAGACATGTTGTATTAAACCGTAATTACCCTTTAACAGTCGCTCTCAATAGTTATATCAGCCTCAGTGCAAAGAGAAAGACTGTGAGATCCACGGCTGAAAGTAGCATGCGAATATCATCCTAAGTTCATCGCGGTTCAGCCGCTGCCAGCCGTGTCAGGGGAGTAAGAAAGAAAACTTCCGAGGATGAAATGTAAGAAACTCCAAGTTGGCTAATTACAAAAGGAGCTTAAACACTCATAATTAGCCTTTCCTATTGTAGTATCGGGTTATCACAATGTCATGTCAATGTAATTTTAGAGGGAAGTGGAGGAGAAGTGGAAAGAAAAGTGGAGTTAGATTTGAAAAGTAGCACTTAGAGGCTCAGCTGGGAATCCACTCGAATCATTCCGAAGGCATTTGGTCCCCACTAGTGGTTTCAGCATCCATTATACTGCGCTGACGTGACGCACATGGATGCTTGAATTAAAGGAGAAAAATGTGGGTTGATTTTGGAGCATTTTTTGTTGATGTCAGACCAACTGGGGTCTTCTAGCAAGTATGTCACCAAAGAAAGTACAGAATCACGATGTTAAATAAAAGTCACCTGTGCTTAAAAATATGAGCGAAACATATAGGAAAGCGGTCACCGAGATCCACTGAGCTCTTTTGGATTTTGGTACCGTACATTGCCAGGCAAACTATTTCCAGTCTTCGTGCTAAGCTAAGTTAGCCAACAGCTGGTGGGAGCTGCATATCGGCTCAAAACACGACAGTTGTTATCGGTTTGAGCATGGATATCCAACGTGAACCTGGTTTGGACAAGAATTTAGAATTTAGGTTTAGGTTTGGCTTGGTCACGTTGTAAATGTAACATACGTGAATGTATTTTTGTTATTATTTGATGTCTATGTACATAAAACTATATATATTTACATTATATACACTATGTGACCTTTACATTTTAATTCACTGCTAAACTGACTGAAAATATTTTTTTCAACTTTGCATTGAATGCAAAACAACAGCGAGCTACGACTGACGCCTGGATAGCGTGCTTCCTTCCTATCTCACCTAAACAGCCAATCATTTAACAGGTGTGTAGTTTGGTTGTACGTGTGTGTGATTGAAGACAACAGAAGAGTGTGGAGTGAGAGAATGAGCGCTGATTCATTTCTGTGTTTTCACTATTTTTGCGTCTTTCGTTGTTGTGTTAACATAGAAATGATTACTTTACTTTGTGCCCCGATGAAGTGGTTAAATTCCCAATAAAGAGGTTGAATTCAGCCTCTTTTTTTTTTTCCCGGGTCTTAAAAATTATACGATTTTCTACTATAAATGTATCTCTGCAAGTAACTCCCTATCACTATGCTCATTCATATTTCAAGATGCTACAAATCATAATAAATTCCAGCCATTAAAGAGCCCGACAAGTCAGCGAAGGAAGTACAGAGAGTCTCTGCAGCTGAGGCTCGTGTTGGATTTAGACTTAAAAAAGAAAAACCTGTCAAATTGGGGTCAGCCTCGGTTTTATATTCTCCTGGACTCGGTCGAGAAAGAACATAAGAATAAAACTCAAGCTACTCAAGTGTCGGCGTTCACAGATCAGTCTCGACAAACATCACCCACTCAGGAGATAACCCCATAGAACTAAAACTCGTATTCAACACAGAGTTTGAAAGGTTCTCTATTTAATATCCTTGAGACCGATGTAGATTCTCTCCGCCGAGCCTTTTCATCACAACATCGCCATCATGAAACAGTAAACATCTCTCGAGAGCGTCCATGCTCTGGCCATTGAAAGGCAGCCAGAACATGGACACTGTAACATTCCCGTGAAAAGCCTCTTCAATAATGCTTTTTTAATTGGTCCTGCAGAGATTAGCAGGGCCCTATTGAAGCAGATCACACGACCCTGTGTCTTCAGACGCAGGATGAATCGCTGACACTGTACAGCGAGAGTAGTAAGCACAGATAGGATTCTCGGTGTCATTCATCAGAGGGTAATAGATGTGCCCAGTAGGCCAGAAAACAAGAGAAAGCGAGGAGCGGCGAGGAGGAGAGAGGCAGGAGGGATACGTTCATTTCATCTGCGATGAAAGACAAGAGACACAATATCAAGACGTTTGGGAGGCCATCTTTCACCGTCTCTTTACTCTGGTCGTGTGTGTGTGTGTGTGTGTGTGTGTGTGTGAGAGAGAGACAGAGAAAAGGGTAATTTGATTTTCTGTCCCTCGTCTCTGGCAAAGGATCGGGACAACCAGGCAATCTTGTTCACTGAGCTTCCAGTTTCACTTAAACTTTCAGCCTTGAAACACAAGCTCTCTCTCTCTCTGGTTTTTCTTTTTATGCAGCAAAAAATAGGTGCACACACACACACACACACACACACACACACACACACACACACATACACACACACACAGACACACACACACCCACAATGACCTCTAACTCTCTCTCACTCACTCACTCACTCACTCACTCACTCACTCACTCACACACCCACACACACACACACACACACACACACACACACACACACACACACACACACACACACACGCAAGCAGAACAATCCTTGACTGATTTTGGTTCTCACAGTGAAAGCTGTCAACACAGGCCACAACTCTACAACCTA
>OMLP01031204.1:0-22582 GCA_900302685.1 Spondyliosoma cantharus
CCACCTCATGTTGTAACGGCAGCCAGTCACACTGTTGGTTTATACAGTAGATCACTTATGTAAGGGGGAGTCGTATGATGATGGTGTGGCTGGTGTTCGCTCGCTGACCCACAGATGGCAGTGTGGTATAGCCGGTTTGAGCCGACGGCGATGGTCATCATTGTCCAGTCGTGCTGTTTGAGACCAGCGTAAAGCCGGTTTCAGGTCAACGTACCGCCCATGGAGAAATAACACCGCAGACGTTAGCAGGGTTTTTAGAAAAGCAGGAACACATCCACCTGTAATGAATCACGTTCCACCAGCGATGAGCGCTTCTGCTGACATGCAGAGGCATTTTGTTTTTACCTCGGCTTCACTGGGCGGCGTGTTAATGACTGCTCTGTGCTCACATGCAGACAGTCTTCGCCTGATAAAAAAATAAACACCCTTGCTGCTGACACACATGCCTGCCGCTGAATGTCAGAGGGATGCTACTCAGGAGACAAATTGCCCGACTGACCCTGGAGGCTGCTGCTCACGTGTGGTCTCCACACCGACGGTCAATATTGTTTTACTTTCACCCCAATCACAATCAGTGCCTTACAATCTTTAATTTCAATCTATAACCTGAGCAGAGATAGGTCAGGAAGGATGCCAAATGACCACTGTGATGGCCAGGTGGGTGTTCTGAAGGACAATTTATTGTGTCCTTTAGGTCAAAAATAAATAGCGAAGTACATTTCTGCAAAACCACAGATGGGTTCAGACTGCGTGTTTCTTTGTCGCAACTTTGTTTGTTCAGGTCACATTTTGTATTTCTCTCATGTCACAACGCTGTGCTTCGACTCTGGTTGGGTTTAGGCACAAAACACACTTGACTATGCTCATGAAAACATCACAGTCAAGGCTGGAGATGGTCTGACTTCCCATGAAAACGATCTGGTTCTGGTGTTACGTTTACGAATGCTGCAAAGCAAACTCGAACACCGGCCGTGCGTCTTTGCACACATGTTATCTTGAAGGTTTTAAACAATGTTCAAACCCCAAAATGTTCGAGGTTTCATTTGGTCGTCCGTCGCCGGACTTTGGGGAGACGGTAAGAGTTTGAGGAAAGAAGTCGGTGAAGTTTTTGTTGTCTAACAATGAAAACAACACCTCCCATGATCCCTCCAGTCGTTTGTTCTGCTTTGTTTTAATTAAAACATGCCTACCAGTGGAATTTACAAATTGTTTGTTCAAGGTATTTTTAAAATTTGACTAACTCGGCTTATTTATTCTAACTTTTTTATCACCATTGTTAATTTCTTGGTGCCTGAGGTCTGCTCCCTATTTCTGACTCAGTTATGTTGTAAACGAGGTCTCTACTATCCCAATTAGATTCTGAAATGACATTTCACAATTTCTATTTTTGGCTGTCAATTTTAATTTTCATCCTGCATCAACAGCTAAACCTGAACTAATAAGATTTGGAGAAGTTCCACTCCCCTTCGTTTCCCTTCACCAGTCATGATTTGACTTGTTCTTAAAGTCTTATCAGCCATGGGGCAACACATAAAGGTCAGGGGGACAACAAATACATTGTGAATTGTCTCCTGGGAAACCTTATCCCCAATCTAATTAAACAAAGGCACCCAAGGAAGGCACAGGAGTTGATGAGAGGATTTTATGAAGTTCACTGCAGCACCAATCAATCAGACGCTGATAAGAAGTGTTTCCAAACCGTCATGCTTTCAGCAGACAAGTAGTTAAAGTTTAACCTTTGAAACCCAAATACTGACCAGTACGTGAGTGTAGACGTTACTAATGATGAGCAAAAGTTAAAATAAAAGTTTAATCCCGCTATATTATGGAATGAATCCCTCCCGTCTTCCTCACACAGAAATATAGGATCAAATTTCACACTTGATTATGTCTTTCGAAGGAGGAAAATGAACTTTAAGTCTCATTAGAAAACAAAATACTGCAAATGAGAACATTTTAAGGTGCGTTAAAGATGTTGAGGATGATGACCTACATTAAAACACAGAGTTTCCTTCAAGATGAGGCTGCACGCTCATGTTAATGCAACTCGTTTAATCCTCAAGTTGCTGGCTCTCAGTGCTCGCCTGGACCTTAACCTTGAAATTTCATGTATGTTTGTGCTCATGGCTAATAGTCGCGTATGTGCAAGATTAACCTCGGCGTGTTTACGCTTCTCGTTCACTGGCAGTCCTTGCAAGCGACGGGGCGAATAAAACATTCACTTCCAGCAGCAAAGTTTAAACTTTACATCTTGGTTTCGCCTTGGACTTTGCTGAGTGAAGTCGCAGCCTCAATCAAGAGCAAAGTTCTGTGCGGTCGACAACAAACCGGCAACCTGAACTCAGTGAGCTTCACATCCTGCGCTGCCCACGTTCAGCACAGGCCGTAATGTTTAAGGATGCTGCAAGGAACGCTTCAACGGTGATACAGTACACGTCTCAACATTAGTTAGGGATACTTTAGTGATTATTTATTCTGTGACATATCAGAATTATTATTTGGTGTTTTGTGAATATATATGCAACATTCATTGCACATCTGTGCACGTGCATATGCACCTATATCCCAATGTCCCAAACTACTTCTGAGTCGTGTGAACTCTATTTTACTGCCACCAGAATACAGAGCAGCTTCTTTCTTCAGGCTCTTAGGCTCCTCGTTTCATCCTCAGCACTCCACCGTAAAAATATTTTTATTTTATGACTTATCAAACTTGGATAAGTTGAATTTCGACTCTTTGACAGCCATTAAGAAAGAACTATGACAATCCCGCAGAGGTAACCAGTCCTTTTGCTGATATTCCTTTTTTGTATGTAGGCCGTATAGACACATCGGCACTAAACTTAGACTTTTTCACAACCAGTTAAAAATACCGACATTTGAAACCAAGTTTGAAGAAGTAAATCAGATCAAATGATGAACAAAATTATGTCTATTCACCGCACGATTCCAAGCGGCACCTTTTCGACCGTGTTGCATGTTTCCAAAACACATAAGATTGGTCGGTTGTCTGTACAGGACGATGATGACGAGGCTCTGGGAACCTGCTACCACAATATTACTAACATTCAACATCCCCTAAACTATCAAACTGTCATATTTACATCTCTGATGACATCATATCTATTGTCAAAACAGGACGTTCACACTGGCTGCAAACACAGTCTGCTTTGACCTCACGTGCTTCTGAAGGGTATGCATTGATTTTGCTATCTCTCTCTCCTGCACCACCTGTTTTTTTTTTTTTTTTTTTTCCTCTTCAGCGTGGCCCAAACCATTTGTCTTTATTTGGAGTGCTAAATTATAATGTTAAACATAACTCAAGTCTCTGTAATGGAGAGGACGACCCAGTTCCCCACTGATTGGCAGTCTACCAGTAACTTCAGCTCATCACATCTTCCGACCAACTGGCTTCCCTGTCCCCCGCCTGCCTGTCTCACAGCTAATTTTATTGATGGCGCCATCTTACACAAGACAGGGAAGTGAGTCAGTTCAATTTTCTGCAGCTATCTTGTGTAATTTTTACACTTTCCTCTCCTCTCAGAGCAGTCAAAGTCGGCAGTTAGTATATCATAATTACAGGGAAATTGGCGATAGTTGGACAAGGACTGAAAAAGGCGCTGGTATTCGCTCTCAGATGAAGTGAGATCGGCTGATCCTGGCACAGCCAATCAAATGAAAATACACCAGGGACTCTTTACTATGAGGAGGAAAGATGCTATTCAAATCTGACAATAACTTCGTAACTCTCTCCTTTTCAATGTAGGAGGCTGCTCTGGGTGAGTAATTTCTGCTGAAGGATATGAGGGCACATGGAAAGAAAGGTGCAAGAGGAGGTGAGAGGAAGGTGGATTAAGGGGAGAGAAGTGCTGGGAGACAGAATCTGCAAAGTGAAGGTAGTTAAAGCTATTTTTATAGTCCTGCTTTCCACCCGACTCGCACTTATAAGCGTCGATGTCTCATCTGCTTAACTTAACATTTACGGCAATAACAGGCCGATTAAAATCTGCATTTTAGTTCTGCAGGAAGCCAGTTCTGTTACTTCACACATGTGCCTGTCGCTCACAGCCTTCAGCAGTCTGTCAGTGTTTAGACCAATAATACAGAACATACAGAGTAGGCTCCAGCTTCTGCAAGATTAAACTCTCGCTTTCCGAATCTGTGGAGCTATCGCAGCCTTACGTTGGCTTCACACACATGCAGTAAAACTACACTTTTTTTTTTCTTCTGGTGGCTACTATTCAAACAGTTGCGCTGCGTTACCTTGCAGACTGATTACCTCAAGAGGTCATGATTTTCTTTGTTCCCCACCTACAACATTGACTTGCTAAAAGCCTTGAAATCTACAATATGGTACGCCGAGCACACGGCTCAAACACATGAAATATGAATGTAATATTTAGCTTTACGTGCCTGTACTGTCATGCTGAACAGCAGCGAGTAACCTTATTCATTTATTCAAATGATATTCCCACTTGTGGAATAATTCCGGGTTTGATGTAAACACTCTTTATAAGTCAGTGTCCGGTGTGTGTGTGTGTGTGTGTGTGTGTGCGTGCTTGATGTGCCCAGCTGAAACACACACACACACACACACACACACACACACACACACACACACACACCACACCCACACTTAAGTAAGGGTTGTGCCTATGTGGAGATTTTGCACAACAATACAGATGAGGAATCATACAGTGCTGGCAGCATTAGGCTGGAGACACAAACTGTCAGATCGCAGCAGGTTTTAACTCGTGTCGGCGTGTCCTTGACTGCGTCGCTGAACTCTCTTGTTCATGACTGACTGCACTCTGACCTCCTGGGACCTCTTGATTAATTACAGTGTATAAAAAAATAAGTGTGTTGTTCTGCATTTAAAAAACAGCAGCGGTTTAAATAAATATAACTGTCGCCGTGCAAGCAGCTCTTAGAGACTCAACGGTTCTTAAAGCAATGCTGCATGTTGCATTTGTTAATTATTACTTAAGAGAAAATACATCTGAGGCTGATGCGTATGTCCTTAGTTTTGGTATTCATTAAAGAAAGGTGTTGTTGATGATGACGTCAGTAGAGTCAGTGAATATTTCAGTGGTGAGGAAAGTGACTGACAGCCTAACGTTTCCATCCTCACAGTCAAATTGCTAGTGTGGCTAAAAAGGACGTAGCATAAAGACGAGCGCACGCCATCTTGGTGCTTCCTCGATGCAAAATATGTAACATCTGGAGGAATAAACACATGCAGTCACATCGGATTCTGCTCTTGTCTGGAGATATTTACTGACAGTGGAGGAGCTTATAAGTGGATTTATCTTCACTCCTGTTTATCATCCTGACTGCAGCAGTGATGCACAGAGGTGACTTCCACTGTCAGATGTTTATGTTCTGTAATATTGACTTCTGACTAGAGGGGAAAAGAAGAAAGGGAGTCCCAGAGTCTCTGGTGAGCACCGTTGCTTTAAATGTTGCCCCAAACTCATCCGAGTAATGTTCAAATGTTATTATTTCTGTTACCTTAAGTCTCATTCGCTGACTTCTTCCCTCTCTCCCCCAGAAGTTATCCTGTAGTGAAAGACCAAATGAAACACAGTTAACTCGAGTAACCTTCTGGAATTCTCTGGGTTTGAACTTGGTTGGAAACATTTGGGATAATACAAGTGCACAGCTCAGCAAAATGTAACGCAGGTCTAGTCGTTTTGCAGAAATTATATCTTTAACTAGTTTAGGTTGCCTAAACTTGAAATGCTGGTGTGTCGACATCCTACTGATCCAGTTATTAGAACAGACAAAAGGCACTAATTCAAACCAAAGGTATGAGGATTTTTCCATATCTGATGAAAAACTTAACTCCAGTAAGACACATTTATTGCTAATTATTGCTATCCCGCATGACAAATATTGAAACTCAGAAATTTAGCGCGTTTTGTTCTACAGTGACAGGCTGGATTAGATGCAGGACATTGAGACGGCTATTCTGACTGCAAGCATGCAGCAGACTTATTTAGTATTTTAATCAAGTTTTCAATTACTGTTTCTTGGGCTACAGCACCCCCTAAAGCATTCCTTCCTTCTGAGCGTTCGCTGTCAGCCAAATTATTGTGTGGTGAGCTGGACAGCAGAGCAAAAAGCTGCAGGGAATAAGGCTAAGTCCCCATTCTCTCCTTTTCTCTGCCTCTCTCTCACTTTATCCACAGTAATCCCCAAGAGCCCGGATGATAATGGGTAATGGATCTGCAGGCCCCTCCCTTCCGGAGACACACACACTCGGCGGGGATGCTGAGGGTGCAGGTTCCTGTGTCTAACATCGTACGTCCCTGGACCTTGTATCATGGCGATTAGCTGGCTAACAGGATTACCGCCATCTCTCCATCCATACGTTCCAATATTTGTTATCCTTTCCTCCTATGCTGCAGGTTTTTACTTCCCTTGCCACAGGTATTGGGACAAGCGAGACAGGAAATACTGGGGTGTTAAAAAGCGAAAAGTTCATGAACTGTAAAAAAGCCGGGGCTGAATTGAGGGAGTCAGTTATATTGGACTCTCGGGCTGTGGTGTTATTAACACTTTGCAAAGCTTTTTTTTCTTCCTTGTTTCATTACAGAGAAAACGTGTGGCAGCAGTTTGTGGCCCAATCTCATACAAACTGTACAGTGAGTCAATAGAAAGTTATATTGTAAACTGACGGCTTGTTTTGTCCGTTAGTCGGACAAAAATTGCGCTCGGAGGTTTGACTGCAGTGCCGACTTGAGCGTGATGTTCGTGGTTTTCACTCCATATTGGTGCAGCATCTGAATGAGCGCGAATGTGACACGTCAGGAGCCGCCTGCACTCCATTTCCCTGCTCTTGCCGCTGCGTAACATGTGGTAAATGGACGAATGCGTGAATTATGGTTTCGGCATCAGACAGAAAAGACCAAACTTTGGCTCTGTTGGGCAGGAAAAACATGGAGATTAACTGTTCCTTATCAGTCTGATGTCTATGTTGAGCTGTGCCAGTCACCAGCATTGGAATTTAGCAGCAGGAAATTACATGACATTTAGTTTTTTTTTCAAACAAACAGGCCTCTAATGATTTTTGATAGTATCATCTGCCGTTACAGGTGTCCTCAGCGTATCAGTTCCAACCCATAGTAAGCAGAAGATTGTTTACCACTTTAGTAAGTGCAGTTCACATGGAAACGCTCTTTTGTTTAAACTCATGTTTTGCAGCGTGTTGAGTCGTTTACAGTGGATCCGTTTGGACGAAGATATTCTTTAAACGATGCCGAGGAAGACGGGGGAAAAAAATATCGTTTTGGTACGTGTGGTGATGGTGAAACTCTTTCTTTGCTTAGCGAACAAGACAGCACCAGAGGCGACCCTGTTACGCTAAAATTGTTTTGAAAATAAAAAATAGCAGCTGTAATATGATATGAACTTCACTGTAGACACGTAGAGGAGTGAAGATAAAGGAGAACGAAGGGATTAAAACAGAAAACTGATGAGAATGAGTCGACACAAGGTTTCTACCTCAGCAAAGTCAAGATGTGTCAAAGGAAGCCGCGTCACAAGAGCAACAGGGTTGCTATCCAAGCTTAACGCGCTCCACAAAATGATTTATTTTGTTCCTTCTTCTCTTTACATTTCTGCGGCAGAAGAGTTGGGGTCCAGAGAAAGGTTGGAAGATGGATGAAAGGCTTTACTGTGTTGCTGCGCTGACCCAACCTGGTGGTCGATATCCTAACAGAGACAAATCAAACGCCCCCCGATGTCCAGTAGCCCGGGGCCATTCAGCGTATTTCAAAGTCCTTGGATCTCAACCCTTTGCAGAGGCACGGGCAACTCCTTTTAACTGATGCCCAGCAGCAGCAACCCACAGAGCTGCAGAATAATTCTCCTCATCCCAGGTATAAGCACCGATACTCAAATTGCTCCCCGTCATGTTCACAGGTTCATAACCTGCTTAAATATATATTTTCCACGTCTCCCTCTGCCTTTGTTCTACTCCTCAGAGTAAGTTAGCAGAAGTCTACCGTGTTAAACTCACCCACCGCTGCACAGAAAACCTTTTGAAGTGAAAAAAATGGCCGACTTTCACTTCTTCAAGTCACAACAGGGCAGGATGAACATACCCGTGAGGCCCACGCCTGCCATCTTCAGGGTTCCTACAAGGACTGCCCTAACAGCACTCCGCGTGGTCGATGAATTATTACTGCATGCCAGTTTGATTAAACCCAATTTAATGATGAATATAAAAAAGGTTTCAGAACAGATTGTTCCACAAGGTTGAACAAAGTCCCACCAGCGCGTTAGCACAGTGAACACCGTCCTTATCTAATCTGATGAAAAGGTTGTAGATGGTTTGTTTGGTTTGCACATGTTTAAGCAATGTTACCCGAGAGGGTGTGCTCAAATGACGTTAAAGCACACCGTCTCGGGTAATATTGCGATTATACAACTAATACCAACAACAATAAAATGTATAATCAAAATATATCCATGTTGACGGACAATTTGCCCTCAAATTTGAAAGGTTTTTGCGAGTGTGCGTTGCGTTTCCATGGAAACACATGGGGTCTGACTAATAACTGAAACAAAATCAGTCAGTAGACTCATGTGTGTAATGGAACGTAGTTTACCACTGCAGCAAATAATCCAACCCTTAGTAACGACCTAGCAACAGAAAAGATTTGTTAGAAAGACCTGTTATCCGTCTGCCCAGCATTTGGCCAAATTCACAACATCCATGTTTTTGTATCATTTTGTTTTCTGGGTTTGATAAATTCAAAAGGTATGCAGCCTTGTTTTTAAGACAACTGAAATATTTCTGTCATGGTTATGGCAACCACGCCTTTATCTTAGAATGTATTGATTTGACATTGCTTAACTCTCAAACAATGCATGCTGGGAAGTCTGCTAATATGCTGATTATGTTTCTTTAGAGCCTTTTTATAATGAGTTGATCGAACAGTATTTCATGTTGTATTCATTTGATTAAACACAATTATACGTTTAATCAACCTGAAACATATAAAACTTGTATTCATACACGTTGATGAAAGAAGACTGATTGATTGGATTTGACTTTTTACAGTGTAGTTTTACTGGTTTTGAGATATGATTTCAAAACTTTCAGACTTATTTGTTCACATCTTTTCTTTGTTTTTCGAGACAAATGTCCTAGATTCTAGTCTGGCTGCTCAGGCAGCTTCAGAGACGAGACAATTTTACATATTTACAAAAAAAAAAACTTTTCAGGGTTTGTTCTTGTTTTTGTGAGCTGACTTTTCCTTTGGTGTAAACTGAAGACACAAATGTTAATGAAATATAATAATAATGGTTCTTCAAATGCTCTTTGAATCCAGTCCGAGCACTCTGACTCTGATTCTCGTTTAAAAGCTGAGTCGTACTGAGACAGAAGTGACGGACGCGCTCGCAGCTCTACGAGACGGCGAAATAGCCGAGCCTGAAGGTGTCGTTCATAACTGCCCCGTGCCTCCTACATGACTGTGTAGGAGAGAACAGCTCAGATATCTATGGATCATACGATGACAAATTCACCGCCAGCCCACGCTGCTGTGGCCGTATTGGCAGCGTGTACGCTCTGAGATTGATGAGTTCAAGCTAAACTGATCTATAGCGTTGACATAACGCACCAGCAGAGAGTTGTTTTTGTTTTTTTGTTTTTTTATTAACACTCTCCAGCTCACTTAGCATGAAATAACAGCATGCTGTCGTATCTGTACGGGGACACATCGTGTTGAGAAAATCTTCAGATTCCCGCCTCATAGATGATAAGCATGACATTTCCCTGACAGCAATTAGAGCCTCCCGTATGTCATGTCGCAGAGCCGAGATGTATTCCAGCATTATACTGAACCACCAACAAACAGACGCCTATTTGATCAGATAATCTAAGCTTTGCTGTGATTATTTCAATTTACATTCAATCAATAACCATCAAACAGTTCAACAAGGAAGACACAGACGCCGTCCTTCTGTATATTTATGTAAAATAAGATATTAAGCGTCGCAGAAAAATCCTCCTCATGAAAGAAGAACAGATCTAATTGCTCTGAGCTGGTGTTGCAGCACGTTTGATTTCTGTCTCGAGAGCACATTTGATTAAACTGATTGGAAACTCTAACAATCATTGAAATAATTTATTCTTTTTTTACAAACACAACAATCTGATGCCATTATCACAATCAGCGTTTAAATTAGGCGACGCATCCACTTCGGCTCGAGTGGAAGACCTGAACGCTCCGGCGAACGTTTAGCGCCACGAGACAGAAAGAACTAATGGTTGTGTTGAACTCTTCGGCGCTGTGAGGAGCCTCGGGTTTTAATTTTGTGTGGCACCATGAAATATAAAAAACATTGTTGTGATTCTTTTTCCTGTTATCAAGCATGTCCGTTATACCCAGGATCCTCTGCTGTCACCCTGATCCAGAACTCACCAGGAAAATAAAAAAAGACAGTCGTTTCCAGACTCGCGTTTGGAAACGACCAAAACTGACTGAGTGTAACGGTACATTTGTCCTGAACGTTACAGTTGGTTCATGACATCATACGAAGAAGAATCAACTTCTGTTAGTGTCCAGCGTGAAACCAGGACTTAAAGGTGAGCTCCTTTAACTTTGTAACACAGTTAACCAACGTTATAATAATGCATTTTATTTAAAGGCGCCTTTCAAGGCACTCAAGGACACCGCACATAACAACAGTACAACGAAAACAGGGAACAATTTAGTGCAAATGAGGATAAATAAATAAGAAGATGCAGTAACATGGTGACAGGAGCTCGGCACAGAATCCAGAACACCATACAGGAAGTCAAGGGTTGAGAATAGTGCAATAGAGTGGAACAGAGAAGAGTGTGATTATGTGATTAGTCTGATACAGAGTAAGCCACTCGGAATAAGTGTGTTTTCGGGTGAGATTTAAAAGCGGAGACAGTGTCAGAAGTGCGAATTTCTGGTGGGAGAGATTTGCAGAGGCCCCGGGGCAGATCGGCTGAAAGCTCTTCACCCCGTGGTGGTGGTTAGGTTGGCAGACGGGGCAAAGAGCTGGATGGTAGAAGAGGATCGGAGAGCGCGGGAGGATATGGATCAGTTCAGCGAGATATGATGGCGCCAGGTTAGGAAGGAATAGAGTCTTGAAATCAATGCGGGATTTGATAGGGAGCCAATGGAGTTGCATACGGTGGTGATACGTGCAGCTGCGTTGTAAGTGAGTTACAGAAGTAACGTAGTGATTTTAAAAGGTGGTGTGGTTGTGGGAGATGCAGACAAAGGACCTGTTGAGTTGTTCAGGTAAGGTGTTTTGTTGGTTAGAGGGCATCATCCAGATGTGAAAGCAGACATGCATAACAATACGACCTGTGCAAGAGTGTTTCCTGTTTACTGCTTAAGTGGTTATGCTGGACACTTTAACTTACACTACTGTCTGTTGAAAATAGATGAAAAGAAACCAATGCACTTAGTATTTATTGACCCCACAACCAAAGTACATATCACAGCATGATGTCTGCCGTTAACCACTAATACTGAATAATACTCTTTAAGTACCAGAGAGATCTGAGCTGGGTTCAGGTGGAGGTGGTGTTTTGTTTTGGGATGGAAATGATGAAATGTTGCTCAAATCCCATTAAGCTACCTGACAGCGTAGTGGACGGTTTTCTACCTGGACGCAAGAAAGCAAAGGTGACGTCTGGACGTTGTGATCTGTCCGAGCGTTACACAGCTGATGTCGATTGCAAAGCGTCAATTATGTTGATGACACGCAGCACCGCAGTGACTTAATAGAAAGCCACTTTATAGTGTGATTACAGGGCTAGCAGCTGTGTGAATCATCTTGGAATTATCTCATATAATAATCGTAATAATACTCTCGTAACAAGATGTTGTTTCACTTTCTTTCCTTTCTACTGACGTGACATGAAAGCAGCGCACAGGGTGAAAGACGACGCCTATCACAAGATCAAGATTGCTCGAGGATTAAAGAAAGACATTTGAGAAATAATAAAAGCAGCAACTTGCAATTGATTTATGGCTCATGGAAGGAAGGGAAAGTAGAGTGATTTGCCCGAGATGATGATGCGCACAGTGCTACATAAATGAAAAGAAGAAGTGAAGGAGAAGCTGGAATAGAGCTCTGAATATTAAGAGCTTGTGAAATAATAAAGAGAAAACATGCCGTAAAGACTCCAAGAGGCCTCGATATTATATAATTGTGTCTTTTCATATTGTGATTATCCAACAAGACAATTTCCTTGTTGGAGAAAAACAACAGATCTTTATTTTTTTAATATTTTGGCATATTTATCTTGAGACATACACTGTGTTTCCTTTAAGAATAAATGATTCATTTAATAAGAAAATCTCCTTGATAAATAGACAACAATACACTGAAAAATCTGCCATCTTGGGATAGAAGAGAACAAATCTCTCTCACTGAACTTTGCCCCTCTTTTCATAAAGACCAGGTAGAGTGTTTACATCGTTAATGTCGGCTGTCTGAAGAGCAGCTGCTGGTCATTAGGTCCAGCTTTACTGGTCAGCACGTGTCAGTGGCCTGAACGCGCTGAGTGCATATTAACCACGCGGGGCTCCTACACAGCACGCCGCTCTGCTGCCTCTGGCTGCGGCGTCTTAGTTAAGCTCGCCTTGCACCACAGTTTGTTCAACATATGTTCAAATATAGTCCCCGTTTAAATTCCTCGACTTAATGACCCAGCCGTTTCTGCACATTTAAAAATGTTGTAGTGTGTCACTGCAGCCAGAGGAGCAATGCTCAGCGGAGCGGCGAGTTAAGGCACATTTACTCCGTATGTTTAAGAATTTAAGTCAAGATCAAGATGCGTGTTTCACAGTGCAGCTGCGTCAGAGTGAAGAAATGAAGCTCCTACGAGGGCCAATAGAAGCAAATGTTCCTCCTGATCCACAGCAGCCTGATTTATCACATTTGCAGGAAATAAAAACAACAAGAAACAAACAGAAGCCTCTAAATCCAGTGGGGAAAAAACACTTTGTCTGCAATTAGGACTGATTGGTCAGGCATCTGCAGACACACTTGGCTGTCCTGCTCTAACCTGCATTAATGCTCTAAAACATACAGTTCAACAACAGGAAGCAGAGCGAAGCACAGGGCACGAAATGAAGTGAGAAATGCGTATCGCTCGGTATATTTTGTATTTCATCTCGGTGAAACTTTGCCACAACGGAAAATAAAACCCCTCCTGGCGATTATTTCTTTTGAAAGCATAAATCTCTCATCTTATTAATGTTAAACACTCAAACACTGTTGTTTGTGAACCTTCAATATGAAACTGAAAGCATCGTAAGAAGCTCTTGCAGCAACCCTCCTGACATGCGTTCACTTTTGATCGTGGCACGGATACAGCTGAAAGCACTGCTGCTGCCAAAGGTTTGTTCCTGTCTCTCTCTGTGTGTGTGTGTGTGTGTGTGTGTGTGTGTGTGTGTGTGATTAAAGAGAGTGTTTAATGATTGAAGAAGGCTGCAGAAGCACAAGCCAGACATCTTTGATGTGCTGAAGGTTGCTTTCAGAGTGGAGACGCAGGTGTTGGTAGACCTCTATTTGTCTTTCAGTCAAGCAAACATGATCAACTCGGGCTGGAAAAAAAATAACTTCTGGACGGTTACGGAGGCACATGGAAACACACTCTTTGCAAAAATTATACTTGCACAGACATCCCCCGCACACACACACACACACACATTGAAACACACCACTTGCGCGCAACCTGCGCGACTCGTTGGAATGAGATGACTGCTTCTGACATATCAGTTTGACCCTGGCTTCATCAGGGTCGGCAGTGTGGTGGTGTGTGTGTGTGTGTGTGGTGTCAGGGCTAATGTGGCGTACGGTGACATTCTGATAAATCTCCAGGCGGCCTGTGCTCTGCCCTTTCACAGCTGCTGACTATGTTAATGGAGAGTGCAGATACAGGACGTGCTCTCCTGTCCCATCCCCTCTGCAGAAACTTACAGTAGAGACGGATTCGATATTTAAGCCGATGCAGCCCCGCAGTCCTACCTGAGGGACGATGCCTGGCGTTTAATTTAAATGCGGCGTGATAGAAAACAGAATCGGCGAATGGATATCCTCGCCCTCTGCCCAGGAGTATCAGCATTGTGCCGTGGAGCAGAACACTTAGAGGGCAAACAGCCTCAGGAAAGAAGTCCGTTTGCCACCAGCTACAAATCACAGCTGCAGTGTTTTCCATGCGGTCAACAAAAAAAAAACAGGATTCACAAGTCACCTTAACACATTTCAAGCTGCAAATTAAATTATAAATGCCTCTCGCGGATTTCTCCGGTGGGTTAGAGGCATCAAAGCCTGGCGCTCCTTTCATCATCATTTACGCCTCTCCAAATGTCAAAAGTCTCTTCTGTTCTTCCATTCTCTTTATTGTTCGCTCCCATGCTTTTATTGCTCTTTGTTTTTCTTGGTGAAACATTCGATTTCATGGCGCACACATACGCATATTTATCATATAAATAGTTGATGAGCTGATGTAATAATTATTGGAGTCAACTGAATTATGTTCTGTGAATGAAATGTCAGTTTTTAAACTAAATAGAGCGACTTTGAGTCATCGGACGCCAAACAGCGATTAGGTATTGAAGTCCGAGTTCACCCAAAATGAACATTAAGACATTACGTACTTACATACGTACACCAGGCTAATGGAAAGGCGACAAAACATTCTGGAGATTCACACACAAGATAGGAGCGAGAAAACAACATAAAATGGCTTCACACAGATTGTCAAGTCTCCAGATGTCTCCAGCCATCTGAAGATGATACGAAGCAAAAATCTTCACTGTAGCTGTTAAAGTAAAACAGTCACATAGTTCAACATCTGTCGTAATGAAAGATTAAGCATCATCTACCGTAAATAACAGGACTGTCGATTCGATTTGAACAATGTGAAGATATTTTGTAAATCCTTAACTCTTCTGTCCATCTGGATCAAATTGTTCACTTACCCTTTGTCTAGTTTTATCAGTGTTAATGTTTCTTTCCATCATTTAAAATGTTGAATTCCTGTATCATCTAAAAAGAGATGGGACGTCATGATTTCATTATGCAGACGATGTGATGCTTTTGCCTCCAGATTTACAGAATTGTCTGGAAATGACTTAAAACTGTGACGAGTGTAAAACAACTGTAATGTTTTTTTTTCTACCCAGGTGAAACAGAAGCTCAGCTCTGTGAGGTAATGAATGACGGTGCTTCAGAAACTGGAACGAGGGTCGATGCAACGAAACAAAGATTTCACTGTCAAAGACTCGTTGAGGCGAAGGTTACCAACAGCAAGTCATTATCTCTTATGCTTGATCTTTATTATGGTCACAATAATGTCGCTTCTGTTATGTCTTCTATCTTCCACAATCACATATGTTTCTAGTGCAAATGACCCCAGAACGAATCCGAACATGCCTGCATGGATTTAATCTCGCTGTAAATACAGACGACGACCCTCACCAGCACATGAAGAAGAGATTTGCAGCCGGTGACATCCCGCTGTCCATCGCAGCCTGATGTATCATTGATGGGTAGGTGTGTTGAAACGATAAGCAGTCAGTGTGACAGAGGTGGTACAGGATCGAAGAGGCGGGATGAGAGGAGAGAAGGTAATGTGAAACGGAATGAAAGGCTAAGAAGTGGTTAAAAATGGCGGGGAGGCAGATTAAAGAGGAGGGCAATGGAAATGACAAAGAGGGAGAGAAAATGAAAGAATACAAGAGGGGAAACTGAGGAGGGGAAAAAGGCTGAAGAAAATAGGAAATGGTGCGGAGAGGTGAGACGTCATTACTTCTGGTAAATGTGAAAACTGTGTCTGAAACCTTGAGGGTAATTCAAAATATGTGGCAGTAGTTTTGTTCGATCTCGATATGTTCTTGCTCTTTGGCAAACACTCAACCCTGAATTTAACTTATTTTTACAAGGCCTGTGAAAAATATAATCTTTTCCTGTGTGTGTTTGTGTGTTTGTGTGCAACAGTGCACAGCTTCCATCATACATACGAGCCACAAATTGCCAGAAAAATGCTGAGTTGATTGCATAAAAAATGTAAAGTGCTTTGTGATTTTCTTTGTTTCGCTGCGTCGTGCGCTTTGAATATGAACCATGAAACATCACAACTGCTGTGCAGAAACCAGACATCAACACGAGCCACAGATTGCAAATCAGCGCTCAAGACACTGTAATGCGCATTAATTGCATCATATTTGACGCATGAAGCGTCTTATCGTCGACTGTTGAGGGATTATCTTCTCTCACATTCTGCGTATGGCAAGTTAAAACCTATTGAATTCACACTCAGCAGCACTTCAAAGTACCCGCTAACTGCTGCCAACTATAGCAACCATTAGCTCGGTAAAGCGTGCAGCTAGCGGTCCGGAGTGGGGGCTTGACGCACCAGAGAAGCGCTGGTGTTTCCACTGCTAGCACGGGACATTTGGACCTAACCCTGGTTAGCATGCTAAACACGTTATAAAGTTATGCAAACTAGAGCTATAAGCTGGGATATGGTGTGATGGTGATTTATATATACACACTAGTTTATTAGTCTCTATAGAGAGACATGTATCATGTCAGGAATAAAATTATACTTATTAATTTACAAAACATAAACGCAACAGAACACAAACATTCAAAGAAACCTGAACAAAATAACAAAAGTAAGATTATAAAAGTGATTTGAAAGCAGTTAAAAATTCACGTATCCTGAAATCCAAAGATTTGAGACTTGGGAACATTGTCAGACATCTGATGAATACAAAGCTTTCCTGCTGAAATCAATGAATGATCCCAATTATGAACGCTTGTGAATCAATACGCTCCTCTGAAACAATAATCCAGGCTGAAATATTGTTGTACAGGTTTAATTGTCAGTCTAACTCTCTGCAGAGTGTCTGTTCATTGCTGGAAGTGTCAAAACAGATCTACAGCCAGCCGATATCTTTGAGTGCTCATCGCAAACATGCACAGATTTTTGTGAGCCAGTTAGTTTTCACGTGTGAATCAAAAGACCCGTGAACTTCAGGAACTTTAGCAGTCGAACGGGACGTAATCATCTCTGCTATTACAGGATAATGGACAATCATGAGTCATTTACAGGAAGGCAGTGAGTAAGTAAAAATTATTTTGAACCCCCTTTCGAAGCGTAGAACTTGAATTCTCTGACCCGTGTTTCCTTCCCATTCTTTATGTGATAGCTGATACTTGAAGATTAGCGCAGGAGGCACTTACGTTTCTGTCAGAGTTGATTACAGCAGCCCGGCAGCCTCTTCCCAGCACACCACACAGCAGCACGTGCACGTTAATGCACGTGTACAGTACGTAAGTGATGATCCAAACTTTGCTTTCAGGAACAGATGATGTCAATTCAAAGTGCGTTTCCTGAAGAATCACAGGTTTTTATTGTGAAAGTTTGGAAACCTTGGTGGGATTCATAAAGACTGAAATGGTTTGAAGAGTTTTGTGCTTGCCTGTGGATCTTCTTGGTATTTTCAGAGATTTTTGGCATTCAAAACTAAAAAAAAAAAAACGGCGCCAAATCCACCTGATTTGACCTCGTTCGCTGGTATTTTCGAGCGCTCAGATCCAGATAAAACACGACTGGAAAGTCCTCACAGAAAAGAGATTAGGCACAACTTTTTCAGAACTTTATTTTGTGCATGGTTCGACTTCCAAACACCCCCCAAAATTGCAACCAGATTCCTTCAACGATTCCACTGTGTAACAATCGCTGCTTTATTCAGAAATAACGGAGTGTGTTTGCGCCTATATTCTGAGCAACGGGTGTGAATGTGAATGAACCTCCGTCACACCTCAGGGAGACACAAACAAACACATTAACACCTCGATTATTCTTGCTTTATTCATTTTAACAGCTTTATTCTGCTAAAGTTCAAACAACAACACTTGTTCTCTACTGGAAACTAAAACTTCAGCTGAATGTCAAACAGGGAAGGGTAATGTAATTTTAGGTTTTCTACTGAGCATTCAGGTAATGTCATCTTTACAGGTGATATACTGTATTAAAGGTAACATCCTGCAGGTAGCTTTTTGAACTGAAACAAGCTGCTGGGAACCCTGATGAGACCCCTGAGAGAGAAAACAGTAAAAAGCAACACGCACTAACTTCTAGGAATTGGTTCAACTTAATGTACCAACTTTCAGGCTCGGCACGATACGTCGAGTTTTCATTACTGGAGCTTGTATCAGTGGCCGTTCCTACAGTGACTGCAACACGAAAAACTCCCTGTGACAATCATGCCACGGTGCTTCTCCAGAGGAAAACGATGAAAATGAAACCGTTTGATGGAGCTACACGGCGGCTTTCATCCCAATTATCTTTTTGTTGGATAAACTTGGAGGCTGTGTTGCGTTTGCTGTGCAGAAAAGCATTCAGGTTAATAAGGCCACCTTAAGATCACGACGGCACATCAAAAGATCTGAATAGTGAATGTAGTCAAAGCTGCTGTGCTACATGTATATATACAGTATAGTGCCACAACCCCACTCGAGGATATTTAGTGAACAGGTAAAAAGGACTGGATTGGTTTTAATCTGTGAAATTAAGTCATTTTGATGCAGAAGCAACCTTTCAGTCACAAGGTAGGAGCTGTAATCACTTCTTGGCAGGTGAAATACGTCCTTTTATGAGTTGTACTGGCCCTTTAAAGGTATATTAATAACTCAACTCTGCATATTTGCCTCCTAGCATTTCTGCTCGCTGGGAATGACAGGCATGACATGTTTATTTTTACTGCACTACACCACGGAGGCAAAGTTGCGCATTTTGAATATTGATTTATGCTCTGTAGAAACGTACCAATGATGCTCTGGGTGGTTTTTAGTCACCGACATGAAGCCAGTTTGTGCTTTTCTATCGCTCCTCTGTGAAATGTGAGAATCCAGAGTTTAGCCTTCCAACGTTTCCTTAACAAGCAGAGCTTTTCTTTGGACCAGGGTGACGTCCGTTCTCTGTGACGCTGATCCCCAGGAAACTACCGACTGTTCATCTGCTCCACCTCAGCTCCACCTCAGCGGACAGAGGTGTGTGTGTCTGAAGAATACTCTAACAATCAGGTGTCGTACCTCCATTAACTTGAAGACACGCCGGAGACTCAAAGCGTCCAGTTTATTGTGCAGGCTTTCTGTTTGAAGAGCTGGAGTCTCAGAGACCGAGCTGAGAGCTTCAGAGTAATCATATTTACTATGATCTAATCATTAATTCATCAGCATTTATTTGTGTATTAACCTCTCGCTTACCACGTGCAGGATGATTCCCACCCAGCCTCATCGAGCTCCAGGCAACAGCGAGACAAAAAAAGACTGAAGCTTTGCTTTTCGGCCACACTTTGCTGTTTATTATGGAGCTAAATGAAACTCGGCGGCAGACGGGTGAGAGGCTTCAGTGCTCTGAGATCCAGCGACATTCATCTGCATTAGGACCACTTATTATAAAGGCGGCAATTTATTTTCTCCGGTTCCCTTTTTTTCTGAGGTTGAATAAGTGAAAGAGAAGTGAGAGAAAAAAATGGCTCGAGAGGAAGGAAAAGAGAATTGATTTTGCAGGATGAATAGGGCTAATGCTGTATAATATTTATCTCCCCTAGATTAACGAACCGCCGGGTGCCCCGAAAAAAGGGAAGCTTAATTGAACATCTCCAGCATCCCTCTTTTCCCGGCTGTCGGCTGCTCGCCGCGTGCCCTTTTCCTCGCTTTTTCCTCGCTTTTCATCCTTCCCTCCTGCCAGGACTCCGACAGAATGGATGAATCTGGCTGCAGTCATTCATCGATGGAGGAGAGAAATAAAGAGGAGATAAATAACGGCGGTTGAAAATGTTGGCGTTTTTATTACGACTGGCGCCGTTTCAACGCAGATTTGCATTTGGAGCGTATTTCAACTCCAATGAAGATGCACAAGAGCGCACGCACACACACACACACACACACACACAGTAAAAGTAATGTGACAGGCAGCAGTGTGTGAAGAGCTTCACTGGTGTTAATAAACTACACAGACACTCTCTATACGCACACGCACACTACAGTTGTGTATTCAACAAGTTCTGCCAACACACTCATTGCACCTGGATTATTTTAAGCACACACGTCACTGCACACAGGATAGAGCTCTGGTTGTTAACACCAAGGAGGTTTATGTTCTCTGTTTTTTTCTCGGTGTTTGTTGGTTGGTTTGTCAGCAGGATTACACAAAGAAAACTTCTGGAGCGTCTCTGGGTGAAGGGATGGATCCATTTTTGGGTACAATTTGATGCGGATCGTACGTCGCAACCGCCTCGAAAATGTGACAAAGGATGGAGACCACGCAGGTTTCAGTCAGAGGGAGCGAGACCGAGGAGAGCTCGCAGGCTTTATTTAAAGCCCGGCCTGCTCAGGTGTGCTGCATCTCCTCCACCCATCACCTGCCAGCGACACGAAGAGCTCACCCACATCAGGTGGTTGAGAAGATGTTGGTGATTTAAAATTTTGGTGAGGTGAAATTGTTCCTTGTAACGCCTCCCCCAATCTGCTACGTACATGTTCATGTCTCTCAGCTACATCGAGGCAAGAATTAACGTGGTCACCTTCTCTGACAGTCACCAGCACCAAGCTTGGCGTCTTCGTGGTAGAAGCTGACTTCAAACTTTTTCCCTTTGTTAGACCTTCTCCTCCGTCTCTCTCACAGTGCGATGATGATGACATTAGGACAGGGCAGCGCGGCAGCGGGGTACATTTTTCTTTGCTCTCGTCCCTTCAGCGAGTGAAAGGCAGGACTTGCATCATCCTTTCGTCTCTCTTCCCACTCGGAGCCCCGGCGGATACACTTTGATCAGCCGTAATCAGTGTTTCACTTACGAGCAAAATGTACACACTTGGCTACGTTCTTCTTTAAGAGGTCTTTGTTCTGACTCCTGTATAAACACAATTATGTTGTTTTAATTGCTGCATTTCATGCTGCTCAGGACCTTTTGAAGTGTAGCGCCTCATGGCGAGTCTCGAATGACTTTGAGGGACGGTTTCAGAGGCAGTGATCTTCGAAGTTAATGCAAAGTCTTTTTCATTGGGACAGTTTAAAGTTTGAAGAACATGATTTTTTGTGAATTGCTGCGAGTGCGACCAGTTCCTCAAGGCTGTGATGACGGTACACGACCTTCTGATGTTTCACGACCCCTCTCTGCCTCCGTGCTGTCCAACAATGGCTAAAATCCTAAAGCACAATCTTGAAAAATCATTCAGATCCTGTTTTTAGATAAAAAACAAACTGATGATCAGTTCCTGAAAAGTATTTATCCTCCTTCTCTTCCATCACGTGTCCCCTGCACATTTAACGCTCTGAGGTTTCTCATCGATTTCACAGACATTTGATTTATACCAGCAGTCTGTATTTTTGGGCCACAGGGATTTTTTTTTTGTTCTAGTTTCATAGCTGTTTGACAAATTGGCATCAAGACCGACTGCTTCACTTTATTCAATCCTGCGAGTATTCATTGATAAGAAGCCTTGGGGGGGGGGGAATCTGAACAAATCCACAAAAGAATTACAAACATGTCTGGTGTGTTTCAAGTTTCTGAAGGATGTTCCAAGACGAGCTGGAGGACGTTGCTTTGGAAAATGAAGTTTTACAGCCACTTTGACTCGGGACCCGGGTGACCTGAAATGGATTGACGGATAAGAAGTGAGAAGAGAGGACCTGTGCGTGCTTCAGTACGTTCCCCTTTACTAGAATCGAAGCTTTGGCTCATCTCAACTCTTTCATCCTTTCGTCCGGTGAGGCCGTCTCGCTTCCGTCACAAGGAGAGAAGGCAAATTCTATTTACGTTGTGTTTTTTCGTGTTCTTTTGGAAACAGATAAGTGCAAAGGTAAACTGAATTTATCAACAAAGGAGGCGGACGAGGAGGTCAGCGTTAATGTGTCTCTCTCTGAGCTCTGTTGTGGGGTTTTAAGTGAACGGGTGGAAGAAACGCTGAGAGAGTACTTCCCAAAACAGAAGCCCTAATGGATTCTCCCAAAAGGCTGCTCACGAACAAACACTTCAAAAACACTTCATTGTGCCTCGTCAACATTTGTATAGCGCTAATGTAGAAATGTAGAATGAAAGTGCTTTTTAATGAAACACGATGCCGTCTGAAGTGAATGGATGTTTTGTCTAATTGGGAGTCGAGCGCCGCAGCGTCCAGTGCTGAGAGCCACACCGGCGTTAATGGTCGTACCTGAATCCATGTTGATGCACTTAAATTTACAAAGACACGCTAATACACTTTTTCTGGCGAGGACAGACCTGTACCTGAGCGGTATCTTGCATTTGTCGTACCAAACAGCGGCCGTACGACAAAGGTCCAGAATTGAAGCCGTGACGCTGGAACAGTCGACAATTCACAGTTGCAAGGTGATGATATTTTTCAAACTGGCTCACTGTTACAACAGCCGCGTCTCCAATCAAATGCGTGCGAATACTTGTTTCCATCCACTACCGTTGTGCAATTACTCAGAGTTGGTTCATCAAGATAAGCAGTAAGTGGGGCCAATTCTCCTGTCAGAAAAAAAACATGAAACCAT
>OMLP01031204.1:37390-61605 GCA_900302685.1 Spondyliosoma cantharus
CATACACACCGCGCACACACACACACACACACACACACACACACACACACACACACACACACACACACACACACACACACACACACACACACACACACACACACACACACACAACCTCTGCCCCACGCACAGGCTTGCAGCGTTAACACTTTCTACAACGCTCTTTGCTGCCCTCGCTCTCTCTGTATCAGTTGGGATGTTCGATTGGAAGTCAGTGACAATGCATCTTTACAGGCAGCGCGGGCTGGGAGATAATCAAATTCAATAATAGCCTTGACTCTGCACTCTTTGATGCTCTCTTAGTTTATTCCTGTACCCTCTTTCCATGATGCCTCAGTCTCCCTCTCTATCACTTCCTCTTGTTGTTGCCAACTTGGCAAGTGCTGAGTGAACTAATGCATCTGATACAGTTTGTTTCAAAGTCTGCGATGAATAATTCAGAAGGTTTGTGTGACCCCATGAGGACCACCTGACACGCACGCTTAAGGGACAAAGATTTGTTGGGCTATAAGCCTATATTTTGGATTTAATGTTGTATAGACTTGCAAAAAAAGTGCAAAGAAAAGTATCATTAAGTTTGGGTGTCAAAGCTCAATTCTTCAGGTTTGGCGTGCATGATTTTGATCAAATTGTCTTTGCCAAGTTGATCTTGGGCATGCTGTTGTATATTTTCATGTATTTTGTCACTGCAGTATGGAACAAACTGTGATTTTGACCTGATGATGGCGCTAGCTGAAAACTGAATGTCGAATAGTGAAATCCTTCCCGTCACTTTGTGAGATTTGGGCTCAATCCCATTCCATATTCCCTCCCGATACTTTGTCTTTTCGAGTACACAAGGTACAGAGTGTAATGCTTTAAATCCTCCCCATGATTTAACCCTTCAAGACCCTCATACATCATCAATTGTTGTCGATGGCGTTGGAATATTGGAAACATCTAGTCACGTCTGTCATCTTCAGCTGGTCCTTTCTCTTGCCTTACTACAGCAGTCCTGATATTATCATAATGCCATTTACCTGATAAAGATGGGAAAGCATGATTACTCGGCAATTCATTCACAACTTCATGCTATTAATCAAGTAATCAACTGAAAAGAACTGATTTATTATCTGGCTGCTCGCTTTATAGACTAAAGCGAGCAGCTTAACTAGCAATCGGTGCTCCTCCCCTAACAATCTGCACTAAGACAATTTTAAAGAAGCTGCAACTTTGCTGCTGAAATAAAAATTTCAGGCATCGTATGTCATCAAACAAGCTAGTGCAACTTTGAAGTCAAAATGCAGGACCTTCACGCACACTATACTAGACTTGAACGTGCAAATTGAAGTGGTAGCGCTAAGTGTCAGGGTCAAGGGGTGCATTGGGATCGGGCCAAGACGTCGAGATGTTTCACTTGATGAGAGAAAACTTCGATCTGGATATCTGCAGTTGGGGTCTTGTTGATTTTTAGCAGAAAGGGTGGTCCAATGAGAGCACCCCCTACTTCTACACCACTGACAAATGCACACTTATGAATGCAGCCCCCCTTAACCATGACTCTGGCTTCTCTAACAGGCTCTCTACAGTGAAAACCCTAATGTATGCAGACCTATGTTCTCCAGACGTCTCTGACAAGGAGCGAATAAAAACAAACTGAAACTAAAGCGGTCTTAGTGTCGGTAACCCCGCCCTTTAAGTGACTAATTTGACTCGCCGTGTATAAGCTATACGGTGTTTAACGGAGCTTTAACCCTTGAGTGCTTCTCCTTACCTCAGAGCACGAATAGCAAATCAGTCTCAGCTGCCAGTTTCAAGAGCAGTCAAGCACCTGAACGACGCTTGCTTACTTATATTCTCATTACCCACATTACCACCAGGATCCCCGGCAATGCATCAGGTTGACAGATGTAATCTCATGTAAATGCATCGCGGACTCCTGGAAAGAAAACCCTGGGCACCGTACAAACGGTGTGGGCGCTGCTTCACTTACTTCTACATGCTTATACTTCACATGGCACACTAGAGCTGAAATGATGTGTTGTGAGCTGCTGCAGCATCCCATCAGGCAGGCAGACAGTGCCAGGCTCGCAACCGGCTCCCCTGCCAGCATCCACCATCATCCTGTTGAATAATGCAGAGCCAGAGTCTGCTCCTTCTCTCTCACTCTGTCATTGTGCGCGCGCAGCGACATCAAGCGCACTGCGATGCCATCGACATGCTAATTGCATGCAGATACTGTAGGTCTTCCCGTGGCAAACGCTATAAAGATAGCCCATCCAGCAGCCACTGACTCATTCATCATAAGCGGGTTACAGAGCTTAAGGGATCAATATCAATGCCATGTGAGCATTCCATCAATGTCGCCGTTAGCACATTACTGCTACCGAACATTTACACAAGTCCCCTGACGCACACATGCACACACACACACACACATACGCGCACACACACACACACACACACACACCCTTCCTAAACCCCAGTTTTGAATCACAGCTTGAGAGACGCTGGTGTTGATTCTCCTCTGGTAAATACCTCATCTAATGAAGAAAAACACACACACACACACACACACATACACATGTTGATTAATATCTGACATGTGGATTAAGTGCAGGAGGAGGAGGAGAAAAAACACAAACCCTTAAAGGAATACAGCGATTTAAACCTGGAGATGGATGACGAATTAAAAAGTATAAAACCAGCAACGTGTCCCGGTTTGCCTCCAGAACAGCCTCGCATGCTAATGGACAGATACACACTCTCCCTCCAGCATTTCCTCGTTTGGAGTGTTGAGATGTTAAGTTAAGAATTGACTTTGACCTCATGCCGTATGATTCATCTAATCTTCATACCTCAGTAGAAACCGTGTCTTATGAACGGACAGACTCACTCCCATTGGGCTCTTTCAAATAATTTATCTACTGCCGGTACATTTTAAATGATGCCCACGTTTGATGATGATGGTTGTGAACAACACCCCCCCCAACGGCAATATCAATACTCATTCATCACAACCCCCTCGTGTCAGGTCACTGATATAAAGTCCCTGTGGCCGGACAAAGATCTTGAAAAATAGATTAATTCAAACTGTCATTTGAATCGTAAACAAGAAGTGAAACAGTTGCATATGTTTGCACTTTGCTACCATATTAATATTTGTATGCAGTATATATTTAATGTACCTATACGGTCTGTTTTTTACTCATTTAGTTGCCACAGCGAAGAGGAATTTCAATCCCCTCGTGGCAACTAACAGACTGTTTAGCTTTATTTCGACAGTTTCAGGTGAAACTATAACTGACAGTGAACATAATGAGCATAATGAACAGATCAGCTGTGATTTAAAAGGACCAACTCTCATTCTAGACGAGCGCACACTGATGAATCTGATAAGTCATGAACTACCATTATCAACAGAGAGGGAAGAAACAACAGTCTGTACTGTTGAGACATCTACTGAAGTTAGCATGCTAACCAGCTAGCCCCAGTGCTTCCCACCTCCTGATATCACTTTGTACCTCAATAGTAATATGTAGTTTCAGCTGGGGGAAAGTTTGCTTCTTCGTCTAATAAGTAAACAAAATAAACTTACAAAATGTAAATATTTTTATAGCCATTTCCCTTACTAAACTGAAAAAAATCATCTGTACACCGTCTGAATTCAAGTTTCTCTCTTTTACCAAATTAACTGCCGAGTTAACTTATCGCAAAACACACTCAACAAATCATCTGTCAGTCCACAATGACCTTTCCTCGTCGCTGGAGTCAGTCCAGGTCAGAGCTGGTGTAAATCGCCTCTGTATCCCCTGTCCTGGAGGCTGTGTCCAGTCTTTACTTTGAGGTGGCTGAGCCTGGGCGAGCTGAGTCCCACTGACCAGGCTAACTCCCCCCCATCATCTGAAGTTGTGGTGCAGGCAGTCTCCAGTGAGCTAACTTCTAGCTAGTCAGCAAGCCAGAGATAGTATACATATGTATAGTGAGCAACAGTTATGCTTCCCTCTGGCCTTATAATTTTGGAGCTACCTCAAATTTTGGCCAAATTACTCCTTTAGGAGGTAAAACAGATGTTTTATAAGTGATCAACAGACTTGAAATTGCAAGCTGCTACAAACTTTTCAGAGACATCCAGCAGCTGGTTGGTGTTTGATTTTTGTGGAGCATTCCTTTGAATATTTTTCCTAAATAGAAATGAATTCACTCTTATCTACCAGATGTCATTTGTAAAGTAGATTGGCTTCCTCTCCATTTGGTGCGAAACCAAAAAACTCCACGGGGGGAATCTCCAATAAACTGTTTATTAATATAGATAAAGTTTCATTTTCCAATCTTGCAGTGTGCAGAGGCAGTTGCTGAAAGAGATCAGTGTTGTTTTTACAAGTACACTGTGAAAATTACCAAGGAGGCTGGGGTTTATTGGCTTTTTATGACGGTGGACAGGCTCATAATTGAGATGCCTGGATTCTGACATTAAAGTGTTCTCCAAGGCTGATGTCTCCAACAAAGATAAAACATTCAGACATCACTGGCATTTCAATCAGCCGCAATTTGACCATTGGGATGATCGCAGGTGCCAGAATGGCAGAGCATTAACCATGTCGTGCTGTGCGAACATCACTGAGAAGATGCCTGCAGAGGGTTGCGTCTAACTGGGATTCTGATTTTCTGTCATGCCTGTCTGGTCTCGTGTAAACCAGCTTTGATATCGCACAGTGTAAGGTTGCCTCTGAGTAGATTTTTGGAATTTCATTTCAATTAGATTAATACTGAATTTTTTTTGTCTTGACATGAACAACAGTGAGGCCCTGGACGCCCAGCTATGGCAAGAAAAAAGAGGAGATTCTCTGGAAAAAAAAAAACATGGCGATAAATAATCCATCCTGTTGTGCAAGCTTGTGAGAGCCCCCGTATGCCTTGAATATCTTAGCATTGGCTGATATTCCCAGAGAGAGAATGATCTGAGCTTTAGCTGTCATTGGGATGCTGAAGGACATTTGCATATACAAAAAACCCCCCAAAAAATACACGTTGTTTACGCCAAACGAGTGGCGACAGCCATAAGCTCATGCCGTGGGTGTCAGCAGCAAAAGCTCCTGCGACTGTCATCCTCATACTTTACGGTCATTCTTCCCAGTAGGGGCTAGTTCAGCCCCATTCTTTTGCAGTTTTCATTCTCGCTCTCATGCCCGAGGCGATGGGCACTGCTGCTGTGTCACCTGGCTGGCAGGAGGCTGTTTTCTGAGTCAAGCTTTCAGGGCCGAGCCAGGAAATAAAATCACCTTCTTATAAAAGTCGAAATTGAATGTGGGGAATAATTATGGCGAGCGCACAGAAAGCAGAAGATATTATGGGCTTTTTGCGACGTTACCTGACACGAGAAGCCGCAGATACGTTCGAGCATGAGCACCTGTGTGATATATTACAATCCAGTGGAGCAGACAGGCAATTAACACTGAATTTGCGATTGTCAGAGAGGTGCGGATTCATCTTGATGGTTATTCTGAAAGAGTGTTTTGTTGTTCTTGTAGGCAACAGTAATATATATTTCACAGGTGCAGGTGACAGAATATAAAGTTAAAGAATGACAGAAGACTTAGCTGTCAACTCACTGTGGCCTTGCAGCCTGTTTTAGCTCATTGTTTTGGATTTAAGGCGACATTCAGCAAACAATCTCTGGTAAACTCACTGCGTGCTACCTGCTGAGCATCCCGCAGACTGACAAAAGGTAGCAACCAGGTCCAAGTCAGAGTCGTGATGGAGAGTTAAAAAAGTAGATCTATGTGAATCCATGCACTTGCCAAAAACAGCCTACATTATCCAGGCAGTGCATCGGTCTTTATGCAGGATTTTTAAAACTTTAACATATGGAGAAGAACTCCCAAAGACCTGTTAACAGACTTTTGATCTGCAAAATCAGCGGAGCTCCCCTTTAGGCATAAATAATCTCACCCCAGTGTCAGAAACCTTACCGGCATCGTGGTAGAAAATCAAAGAATAAAACAGCCTTGTGTACTCTAATGGATTTTCACCTCATGATATTCAGTTCATATCCAGTTCTTATTGTGTGATGCAGGGTTGTAATTTCCTTTTTCGGTCTTCCCAATTTCTTCAAACTGCCTCGTGTCCTATTTCCTTTATTGGTAAAAACATATATAATACAAAACTTGAGTATTTCTTTTTGTCTTTAACATTATCTCCGAATGACGTCAATGACGGCCCCATCAGGGTCTGAATTTCATGTACAGTAGCTGCTGTAGCTAGGCAACAAGTCCACCCAGACTTTGTGTGATTATGCAGACTGATGAAAACTGGTCACAGCCATATTAGGTTAGAAAGCAGTTTTTATTTCTCATGTGTAACGACCTTCTCTGTCATCACCGTTAAACGTGGGAGTTCCAGATTGGTAACACTCACTCTGCGTGCAATCAAACTCACTTTTGAATTTGGAAGTCGTTTGCAGAAGTACTGGAAACACAAAAGCAGTTTTTGTTGCATGGGTTTCCTGAGTTTTGCGACCACATGATGGTGCTTTATAAAATCGTACCAGTGTGAACTCCGTACAGACGTCCAACGTCCCTTGAGGATGAATCCTAATGCATCACCGCCTCGGCCAAAATGTCTTGGCAAGCCATCAAATAGCTGGCATATCTCGGTTTGGATGAAAGCGGTGGATGAACCGACCGACCGACAGACGAGCATTGCCATCTCTTTAAACTAGCACAGCGAAAAAAACACTCTAAGTTCTAGAGTAAAGAGACATTTTAGAGACGATTTTGTCAAGTCAGGCAGAGTATTTTTAATGTCTACAAAAGAAAATGAGAAAAAGTGTGTTTAGTTTTACGTTGGTGACCTGCAGGGTTTCTCCAGATCCAACCTTGTATCATCCTCTAATCCGCAACTTTGACAAAAGGTATATCGGCTCTCGGTGCAGCAGGCAGCCATCTTCTTCGACTCAAAGCACGCATTGATCGTTCAGGTGAAAGTCGCAGCTGTAGGATCTCCAGCAGGCGGTCGGGGGATCCTGACACTGCAAAGCGAAGTGTTAGCTGATGTGTGCTCTCCTGGAGCTGCTGCTGCTGCTGCTGCTGCTGCCGTACACCAGAAGGAAACCGCAGAGCATTAACTTCTCCGGATGTCTTCTTACCATACAGATATTCAATTGTTCCTGTCATAGCAGGGAATATTAATGCAATTTGTTTGAGAACTTCTATTCCTTCTCATTCATTTATTGTTTGTTTGTGATACTGTAGGGGAAGTCGAGCTACTGCCGACCATGAGAACGTTTTAATCAAACTATAACCTCAATCTAATTATTCAGTGGTTGAGTTATTACACTGCACCTTTAGAAATACAATCCTGGGACGATTACATTAATTTCACAGAATATTAGATTTTTTTTTCTGCACCCATTTTACCTCCCTTTTCTTTTCTCATCCTTGCTTTTCCACTGGGATTTGCTGAAAAATGAACCAATATTGCCGGCAGCTCTGTGATCCGGGTTGATAGATGGAAAGGAGGAAATTATTATCCTCACTGTGAGGCAGAGGAGTGTGTGTTTTCAAACACTGCCCCGCTGTCCTGCTAATGCACAGCCACATAGATCAGGATCTATTATGGGGCTGGATTGTTTTTTTTTTTTTATTGTTTGGAAAAGTTTTAATTTAGGGAATAATTCATCCTACAGGATTCACTGATATACAAGACAATTGGTTTCATTTTCGTACCTACAGTTTGGAGAAAGTCCATTAGAACTTTAGTCTAGTCCGCACAGATCTCTGACCCAGTGGGATGAACTGGAATGCCGAATGTGGGCCGGGTCTTATCAGCCAGCACCAGCGGCCGACCTCACTAGTGCCCTTACAGGGTGAACGAGAGCAAATCCCTGCAGCAGAGTTTCCACATTTTGACAAGGGCCTGCCCGGGAATCTTAACGCCAGGTGAAAAAGTTTTCACTCTTAGAGAGAGAACACGGCTATGTACGGGTGTGTTTACATTTACTGTATGTTGAACATGCAAGCGTCTTTATTACAGCACCTGTCTTGCTCGGCGGTGACCTCTAGTCGCGTAGTAATTACACCCAGAGCAAAGGAGGAAGTCAGGTGAAGTAGTATAAAGAGCGACACTTAGGGAGGAGGATGTGCTGGCCAGGGTTGGTTTTTGTCTTACTTTCATAGGTACATTTTCAGGGGAATCTGGCTTCTGTCTGCGTGAGTTTACATGTGTTGTTTCGCTTCATTTAGTGTGTTTTATGTATATTTGTGTGGCTATAATGGAGGTTACAGGCGACAAATCCCTAACCATTAAAAGGCGACTACTTTTTGCATCCGCAGTGAATTTTTTTTTTGTACGAGACGTCGATCGTGTGTCGCAAAATCATCCAATATGGATGCAGTTGTTCTGAGTCAGACATTACCTGCAGATAGAGACCATGTAAATACAGACATTCCCTGCGGAGATTAATAAAATCGAGTTATCAAACTGCAACTTTCTCCGCTTTGAGCCAATTTGTTTACCCGTCCTGCCACCTCCTGCACGTTTGGGTGACTTCTCCTCCCTATTACAGTCAGTCATCTCGACGAGCTCCCTCCCTCACCGCGGCGTCTAGCCCGAGGCGGAGGTAGCCAGCGCGGCATGGAGAAAGCAGATGGCAAACACGGACTGTGTGCGATAAACTAAAAGCGGCGCTTATGTTCTTATGCGTTTCTGAACGGGCCGCGTCTGCTGCATATTTAGCGCCACTGTATTTCTTTCCTTTAAACCCGGCTCAGGCATTCAACACTCGCCTACAGCGAAACATCACAAACATCACTGACGAGCCACTTTTAGGGAAATGGGACGAAGATGAATAATGCCATAATGCCATAATGTATAATGGATTAATTTTCCTCCTCATTTAGTTATTTATCTCAGCGTTGGATATTGCTAGTTCAGATAAGCATGTAATATGAACACTCTTTAAGTCATGTTGGTAAATGTAATGATCCTGATGATGCGGATGATTTCACTGTCTGTATTGTGCAGAGCTCTGGGCTTTTAAAGAAGATGTATTGGTCTACCGCAGAATATTCAGAGACGTTGCACCGAAAGGTTTGTCCTCGCACGTTTTCAATAAGCCCTCGACACTTAGAGACCTCAGTTTCCACGGCAACCCGGATGCGAGCGGACGCTGGCGTGAATATCGCCGCTTCTCAAGCAAAACTGCTTTTTTTTTTCTGTTGGAAAAAGAAAGCCAAGTTGTCCCTACAAGTTCTGGGGCTGTGCTACTAACTTTGAAGGCTTCACACCTGAACAACTGGCTCCATGGACTCACATACCTCCGCCGATCAGCTGTTAACCTAGCAACGCTAACTTTCAAACCGACGTACTCAATACTCTGTACATTGCTCCGTTGGTCCTCCCTCCACGACGACCTTCAGGGTTATTCACCGCCTGGCTCCTTTGTCGCTCTCCTCAGCTGCTGTGGCCTCTCCCGGCTCGCGCCGATGTTGGATGGTCGCTGCTCCGCCGTTGCTGGCGGCTTCTTCAGTTGTTCAGCGCGGGAGCTCCTGGACCTCTGCTGTCACTTCACCCCAGGCTCCATCGCTGGGATTGGATCTCTGGGTCTCCTGCTTCGCCCCCGCTGTGTGCATGGGGCCTCCAGACGCAAGGTTG
Organism: Spondyliosoma cantharus; assembly: GCA_900302685.1. Lineage (NCBI taxonomy): Eukaryota > Metazoa > Chordata > Actinopteri > Spariformes > Sparidae > Spondyliosoma > Spondyliosoma cantharus. The sequence goes on from OMLP01031204.1 coordinate 47,024, forward strand.
CACCTGCTGCTGTTCCCTCCGTGCTGACTGACAGGTGCTCCATTTATTCTTTGTTTTGTTTGTTCCACTTTGTTAAGTGTCCTTGGGTACCCTGAAAGGCGCTATGTAAATTAAATGTATTATTATTAATAAAAGTATGAATGAAACATCATAACACAGGAGTTTGCACCCGACAGCTTTTCCTCTGACTGTGATAGTTTAAGGAGTTATGCCGCTATTCCAGTTTAAAGCTCCCGTCCAGTGTATTTTGGCGTTTGATGGAAAGTTGAGCAGTGAAGTTTAGTCTAGTGGCAGTAAAAGTACAGTTTACAGTTTGACCATGAATAAACTCTACCCTACTCAAGAAGACCTTAAAATGCTGCTCTGGCCATCTATACAGTATCCGTGCTATTGCTGTCCGTGCTGATGCTGGTGATCCTGCTAAATCGGCAGTCTGGCTGTCATGGAAATGGGTTATATCCCACTATTATTCATGTGTCTATTTGAGAAAGAACATTAACTGTTCTAACAGTTAACACTGGCTGGAGTGGGGCTTTAAGTTCACCTGATAGTTGAAGTAATTCTTTTTTTTTTTACATCTTTGCAAGTGCAGTTAAATGTTCCTTTACCATTACATGCCGTAATTATGTAATAACCAGTCTTTAGAAAATTGCATTAGTCTTGGGAAATGTAAGACTGAGGCAGCTTAGCATTGCATGATAGTTTAAAATGATTTAATCACACCATATTCCCTCTGAATGTCCAGATGGCGATTTTTCCTCCGTATAAGGAGGATGTATTAGAAGCTGCTGTGCTGTTTCTTCGCCCCCTTTGTATCACAGGTGGGATGGTTGAGAGGAGGCATCCATTCTGGACTATTCTTCATCCTCTGGGATACTCCCCAGGTATGCGAAATGTGCTTTGTGTGAATGTCTAATGAGTCTTTTAGTGCTGGCACTTACAGACCTGCACACTGGAACCCCGCCGATTCTCCATGAGGTGGTGGGTGAGGAATGATGAGGATGCCGTTCCTTTGTTGGAGCGGTACGGTTAAACGTGCTCGCCATGATTGGTCGATCACCTGCAAACACATTTGCTGTGCATGTGTGTAACTCTAGCTAAGCAGAAGCTACGCCAACTAATCATTAATCAAGTAAGGATGCTTCAAAAACCTTCCATGGTCTTAAGTGCCTGCCCTTTGAATTGCCAAATCAGTTTTTTGTTTGCAGCACAACAACCTTCTGTTAATTGCAATCACGATTTGTGTTTTTACAATTAATGAAGCTTAATCAAGTGGGACGCCGGCATGCTTATTCCACAAGTCAGACGCTCCCTTAAACTATCTTACCAGTCATCGATTAAGGAGAGACTGGGTTGTTCTAAACTCGACACTACAGGATGACTTGGGTGGATAATATGTTCAGCCCAGCCTCGAATCAGGAACATCCCCCTCAATGGTTTGGATCGGCGAATCTGACCCAGGATCTGCCCAATTATCCTCCATATTGTGCCAACATAACTGGTCTCATGGCTCCAAACTCGCCGTTGCTCCAGGCAAGAAAATTTTCACTACAAAGAAAAAAACCTCCAAATGTAATTGAACTGCATTTGGTATGCCAGATAACACGCTTTCATTTGTTTGCATGCTGTGGTCGCACTGCGTGACTTTTGTTTGTCAGGTTTTGTTTCCTTCAACGTAAAAATAATATCGTTCATGCTTCTAAATAAACAGTTGACTGCTTCGATTTAAGACGCTGCAACAAAAGTAATAAGGGCAGGTGTTTCACCCAAATCTCACCCGGATTTCTGTTGTAGTGTAATACTCTCTTACTTTATACCATTTTTTTTTTTTTTATTGCAGTTGTTCTCCTGTTTTTATATTCAAATCATTTCATCAGTACATGTTGTAGACTACATACTTTATCGACAGTTCACTCGCTGCAGCTGACAAGGCTGCAACATTTGTAAACATGACAACACTGAATATTTTAAGTCTGGAAAGAAAAGTTTTTGTTCATGGCAACAAAAACTGATACTTTTGTTGGCAAATCGTCCCAACCGCAACCTCGCCTGTGACGACAAACTCAGGTGATCAGGTGGTCATGTTTGTGCCAACCGAAACAGTTGTTTTAAGCTAAAACGTTGTTTTTCAGCCCAAACCGAGAAGCAAAGACAGCAATGAGACGTGGCAACATAAAGAAGTAAAGCGATTGGATTGTAGCAATATCGATGGATCAAATAAAATTCCACCTGTTCCCAATCCAGAAGCTGGTAAGTCAATCATCTCACAACATACTTTTCTCTGTCGATTGATCAGTATAAGGCAAAACATCATCATGAATATCTTTAAAATGTAATCAAATAACCACAGAAACATGTATATGCATGTCTGTATGGCCCTGGTGTTCACACCCACAGCTCTGACTCTCGTGGCCTACACCGAGATTTTAGACCGCTCACCTGAAACCTTGTTTGGATGAGCTGTCTTCGTATTTGAGGAGTCGGGCTCACCTCGCTGTTGTCATCCCTTGGGTAGAGCAATGCATAACAAAGAGTGTGTGTGTGTGTGTGGTAAATTTACGAGGCAGCCAGCCTGGCGGTACCTGCAGGCCTGGTGCAGATGACTTTCTGCGCTCCTGTGAGGAATTACTCTGACAGGGCAGCGGAGGGAGGCTGAATGGTGCACAAACAAACGGCTGCGCGACGAGAAACAGGGAGGAGAGGCGCGGTGAAGACTGTACGACGTTGGCATTAAAAATTGATTTACGGGTGACAGCTTTTTGGGCTCAAACTTCAACTCCTCAATCATTGCATGCATTTTCTCTAATTTCCTATAAAATAGCGTTTTCGTCCTCAGCGACCTTGGAACAAGCACGATTTTATCAATTGGGATTTTTGGCCGTGCGTGTGCGCCTGTGTAAGCATTTTTGGCCTCGTGCAACGTTTTTCTAAAAGTTTAAACCATTTCCCACCCATGCTGTGTGTGTGGATTTGTAGCTAACAACTTTTGGCATGTTTTGGCCGGTAAATAACAAATCATAAATACTGTATTGCAGATCTTTACAGAGTTATAAATACTCAGAAGGGAGTGCTGTGCCACTGGCTCCCATTCAAGAAGCTCAAAGTTGCATTGTAACTTTAGAAAGGCATGCATCTATAGAATTAATGTTTTATTTGAATAATTAATGGAAAATAAGGATCTCATGGTTGACTTTACTGTGAGATCTAACTCAAATATGGAAAACAACTATAATATTATATATGTACATAATTTGTCGTCACCAAAGTGCCAACACTCAGTAATCTGGATTAAAATGAATATAATAAAGAAATAAAAGCCTTTTGCAAATCTCCCAAATTCTTTTATTGCAGCTCCTTACATCACAAAAAAGAACAAAAAAGAAGCAATAATGAGCGCCGGCGTCAGATCGCTGCTCATCCTCCAGGCAATCATGCTCAGCCTCTCCGTGACCCGTCAGAGTGCTGAATTAGTGTTGACCTTTATCTGACACCAGCTGGAGGAGAAGTGGCAGGCGAGGTAGAGGTGGAGGAGGCGGAGGAGGCGGAGGAGGAAGAGGTGAGGAGAGAAAAAATGTGCGTTCGGATGACACACCCGCACAATCATAGGTGGTTCATGACAAATGGCAACTGTCAGATTTGACAGAGATTAAAAGTGTTTAAGTCTCGTCTTATAACGTGACGATCGCTCCAGGAGTCAAGGTTCATGTCGCAGTTTGATGCTTAACGCTGATGATAAATCGCTTTTATTGCTAAACTTTGATTTCTGCTTCTCTTGCTCATTTCTTAAATCCAGGTTAAAATTATCCCGTTGTCACATGATACCGTTAATTATTTATCAATTTGTAAATTAGAACTATTCAGATAGTTTGTCAGAAGATCTTCACAGCGTGTTAATCTAACCATTGTGAGAGTTAAAGGAAACTGATTTTGCAGTGGTGCTACAATTAAATGACTTTCTTCTTTCTTGCTTATAGAATAAAGGTCAGCATGTTCTGATCTTCTACTATGTTTAAGCTGCACATCACATCTTCTCTAAGAGGAAAATGAGACGGCTGATGCCGGGCCCCTTCCTATTAGACGCTGTGGACCCATGAGCCAAAATGTTGAACATGATGACTTCAATCAAAATATGATTCGCGATCTTTCTACGATTCAAAAGACTCCAGCTGGAGATCAGAGAGTGAGATCCAGACTGAGGACGACACCGGACACAACTGAGATACACAGAAGATGTGTTGTAAGTTATCTGACGTTAAAAGGTTTACAACGCTGTTAACACTGTTTTCATGGAGCTGTAATGGTTTGCATCAAAACGTCCGCCTGGTGCTGATGACACGTTGGTTGGGTCCATTTCATCACCGTGTTTGCTTACTTAAGTTCACATGGTACCAAATGTTCAGATGCAGTTTGACGGAAATAAGTTTTGCTGAATCTTAAATTAATAAATTTGTCTGAAAACTTTCATGTGCATCTGTTACAAAACCGTGTTGCGTGCACACATTTCATGTGTCCCGTCAGCTGCATCATTTAAAGCCAAGTTAAAGTTGTTTCAACTTTGTTTTGGAACTAATGAAAAAACCCCAAATGCTTTGTTTGCCATCCATCCATCTGTCTTTCTGTTTGCAGGTTTAGGATCAGAGTCACAGCTGGATAAGCAGGACATCCCAGATGTCTGTTCCTCCTGGTGCTTCCTCCAGATGCAGGACCAAAGGAAGATCCTCCAAGATCCACGGGGAGATTTAGTCCCTCCAGCTCAGACTCCGCCTGAGGTTTTCTCCCATTTGTTCACGCCCGAGGGGAGGTTCCCTGACTGGCTGCTGGATTCACTCTGCAGCATGCAGAGGAACAGATGGTGTATTACATGTCATCTGCTGATGACACACTAATTGTTTTCCTATGTTCAATAGTAGCATAAACTTTGGATGCAGTTGTGCGTTTTGACAGGGTGTTATTCCATGAAGCTAATGTGGAAAAATGTTTATACTTTATTTCATTACGTCCAGCTTTAAGTGGGTGAAATGCTTTCAGCCCTTCATGTGTCTCCATCTTCACTCATGTTATAAACTGATGCAACTAAGATGGATTGTTTGATTTCATTGTCGAGTTTAATTGCGTTTAGCCTGAAACCACATTCAGCGACTGTCGGAGCTTCAGTCCGCTCTGCTGACTCTGATCGGGTCTCTGTCTCTTGTCACTGTGCAGCTAAAAGCTCTTCAACATATCAAATTTGCTTACAAACTCGTCATTGAGTATGCAAAACAACGTTATTTTCAACGCAGCTGGATTCACCTCTCCTTACTCACCGCTAACCCGACACCCTCTGACAGAGTGCTGTACATTTTCCACATTTCAGCACTTCGCCGTCTTGTTGCTTCCGGCTGTCTGCACCTCCCAGCTGACTCTCGTTCACCTTCTCAACACCGACTGTTTTTAAGATTCCCTCCTCAACGTGCAGCAGCGAGAACGTTCACTTGAAACTCTGCTTAGCAGAACACTGGAGCAGACGAGCGATTAAATAAATGAACAAAATAAAGGGTCAAGTTATGAATGTGCGCCATGTTTTAATCATTTTCCAGAAGCAATCTAATGCTACCATATATTGAATCTGAAGATTGAACAATGTGGATGTGGTCTGATTATATTCCTTTGTAACAGCATTATTTACTTATTTTCTAATTGGCTCATTTATTTCATACTTCCCATTATAATTGTGTTTGGTCTTTTTGTTGAAGTCAGTATGAGTAATCCGTCTTTTCACCATCTCTTGTTTTGCATTTTGTGTTTCAAGTCTAATAATAATAATAAAAAAAACATTCAAGAATCATTATTTAAATATATTTCTATAGGTCGGACTGGGGCGCTCCTCCTCAGGGAGTCGAGTCCTGAGTAATCTTCAGCTCCGTCTTGTTTAACAAGGATGTGGTGGATGTCTTCCTAAAGACAGACATGACCCTTGGAGAGGCTGCTATCCATCCTCTGAGCTTGTGTACATGTGCGGGTGTGTGTGTGTGTGTGTGTGAGAGTGTGCGCACAAACACACACAGACACACACACAGGTGCGTTTCTGGCAATCCCTTCCATTGACTCGGCGCCAATGTTTCCGCTTGGCTGCACATTAAATCTAGTGAAGGGGTGAGTTTATTTTCTTTGCTTTGAAAGGCCATATTTATCGTTTTCAATTATCTCGGATCCATAAAAGCTGACCCCTGCTCTCGCGCTGTGCTGTCTGAACCGCCGGAAAAGGGGAAAAAAAAAGAGAGACTGCGCTCTCTGTGTGAAAGATTTTGTGATCGGCGTCCGTGTTTCCATCCACGCACTCATCCATGTGTGTGCAGAGCATGCATCTGTGCCCTGAAATGAACTGAGTGTTATCTAATTCAGACCATGAAATCCACACATACACACACACACACCATCATCGCTCTCCACAGACCCACAAGTACACCCCCCCCTTACTCCGCGCGATAGTAACAACACACTTCTGATGTTAATAGTAAATTAATAACAGCCTTGATGTTAAACTCTCATTATCTTGTCATGAGATGTGCAGCCTGCCTGGGGGCGCACAGCCGACGAAGCTTCTCTTTGAACGGAGAGTGTATCAGCCTGAACCCCCTCTGTTCGCCATTTCAAAGCAACTGCTGCAATGGACAGAAAATGATGCCATCTGCATAAGAGTGTGACTCCCACCCACTCTCAGCACTGAACATAATCTCCTTTTTATGTTGATTGTCTGCACTTGTGATTATGAAGTTGAACACTGCGTCTGCGTGTGTGTGTGTGTGTGTGTGTGTCTGTGCACCTGTGTCCACGTCTGCTTGCTCTTAATAGTTTATAAAAGAATGGTAGCGAGAGCATGCAGATAAAAAAAAAATAACTAACAGCTTGTCTGGCGGAGCAGGACAGAGTACACATTTGGAGAAATGCATCGTTGAGAAACGCTCGGCCCATTTAACAAAAGCACTGGGTGGAGAGGGCGGCCATTACACACACAGTGCTTATTGTTAAGTTGTTAGCAAATGTAGCTGCAGTGCTTTGGAGCTCGATGAGGACCGGTAATATTATCACTGCTAATGGGTGACACGGACACCCAGCGATGGCACCGATAACGCGTGTACTCATACCACTCTAAGCTTTTATATAATAACATACCAGATGATGACCGCTGCGGAGGTTAACCCCTAAATCTCCTTGTTTTTACTGTCTTTATGTGCCGGCGAACGGCACAATATGTCCACGTGTATGCCAAACTGTATTTCTAACTCAAACAAAGACGCATTTCCATGTAACTTAAGATGTTATTCAGGTGTTTTGAGATGACGAGGGCCGTTTTGTATTCCGACAGCGGGGATAAGAGGCCCCCAAAACATCAATGCTGCCATTCTAAATAATCAACTTTGGCTGGCGTGTTGCCAGCGCAAGGGGTCAATGTAGAGTGAATTTTTAGAGGCAGCGATATCAATCACAATCATTTGCATTCAGTCTGAAAACACTGCCGCGAGTAGAATATAAAAGAATATTTATTGATTCGGTAAAAATCTAATTACATCGAAACAGACACAGTAGAGAGAAGACAGACACTTTCAAACCGGAGGGTTGGCTTCACTCGGTGCCAGTAATAATCCGACTTCATAAAATGTATTTGTGCCGGGCAGTGACTCACTGTTGGCTCCCGCTGCGCTGCTCTGAAGCAGATCCCGAAATAAACTGAGAGGCAGCCACCATAGGAGACATTTACTTTTGGGATCAATAGCATATCACCATACCATTAGTCAGACCTGTTTAATGCATTCTAAATTTAACACAGAATATATGCTGGGATTATGATGGGTTTTAATGTAAGGAGATTTCCCTTTTCAATAAGTGTCTGTTAAGTCGCTATTATTAGCAGGATGAGGTTACATGTTGCTTATTGAGCCTATGGCCTCGCATTAGCATTACGAAGCGGGTGTTGGTGGTGACGTTGCCCACAATGTTTTCTGAAGCCTAACCAAATAGTTTTAGCACTTAAACCTGACCAAACTTCGACCGTATGTCAAAAGTGGAGGATGAGGATGCATTGTTGTTTTATCCGGCCTCTGCTCGGTGAAAGAAAAGACTGATGACTCTAATCACTAATCAGACGGCCAGACAATGCTCTGATTTGATTCCTGGACCCGCCTTCATGTGGACGTGTCCTTTGATACTGAATCCCAAATTGCTCACGATGGCTGCGTGTGGAAGCAAAGTCCATCTACCGTTTACTACATACCAGCTATTTGCACGGCTAGTTATGTCAAGAAAGGCAACACCAATCTAGAAAATGTCAAGCCATTTCTCAGGTAATGTTACGTTAGCTACTGACAAACATAAACTTAATGTCTGCGCTACTGACCACCGCAAATCATCTCTTTCAAACACGACTTATGATATAATTTTGCGAGCTAAAGTCGGCGTTATTCACATCGCAATCAAGCCCATCAGTGTATCATAATGATCAGACTAATGTGAGACGACGAATGACTTTGTACAAGGTTACAACCATTTCTTTATCCAGTGAATAGTGAGTGTTATTTAATTACTGTCTCAGAAGACTTCATGTGCACACGGTTTGGATCTCCGGGAAGTGAGGTTAAAACAAAAACACACCTGCAAGTATCACTCATCGCCGTAGCTGCCGCCAAAGAGATCTTCAAGATCGTTGCACTAATGGTCAAGCAAATTCCTAGTCCTCATTTAAAGGGCAACACAGAGAGCTAGTTATAACTTAATAGGCAGCAGACATCCATATCGTCGTGCAGTGGCACTCATCCTCCTCCTGTATAAACTTTGGAGAGCCACCTTGCCTCTTCAAATCTTTCAGAGCGCTGAAACTTTGTCAGGACTCCGTCTCCGTCTCCGTCATCGTGTCACTGTCCCTGCCGCCTGTCAGGATCTATCACCCAGGCAATCTGCAACTCCCCCTCCAGTGAAGCCATTATGGGAGATTGCGTGAGATGATGGACCGGCTATTTTCTCCTTCACAGTATTTAGCGCTATTTATTGTAGATATTCCTCCCATTGTTGTTCCTGTCCCTCCAGATGGAGGGCTTGTGTGGTGGATAATAGTTTGTGAGTGTGTGCTGTTTGTGATGGTGGAGCTGTGAACCCTCTGTAGGGCTACAGTAACCTCTGTCTTCAGATAATCTGCCAATTACCAAGTTCTGCTCGGTGTCAGGAGACCCCTCCCTTTCTCTCGCTGTCTCCATGGTAACCTCTTCAGGGGCCGGCAGGATGACTGTGGAGGCAGGATGAGCTCAGGGATTACCATTCGACAATAACTGCAGGTCCTTCCTTAACCCAAAGTCACGCTGGGCGTGAGTATTTTACCTCAGTCACATTTTTAATGCAATGATATAATTGTCTTAACTTGAAGATATCAATATTTCAAATGGATCATTCATTGCAGGATTCATACCTGAAGGAATAACATGTGTAACCGCTGAAAATCTTTAAGCTCTTTAAGCTTTAAGATCTTTTACTTTGTATGCTATTCTATAATTCTACACGACTTTATTCTAATTATATAAATGTTTTAAGATTAACTTTATCTCAACCATCTGCAACATTGCAGTGCAACTTGCATGTTGAGGCATCAGTAAGAATAATCCAATAATCGAATATATGTGATAATGCAAAGCTGGTGTTTAAACATTCAGTACATTTTATCCACAATACTTGAGCAGTTTTACTTAAATTATTATTCTTATCAAGTGTCAGATGTTGCTGTTATGTGTTTTTATTTAAAGCATAAGACAGAAAGCCTAATAATTCTTAAAAATGTTATAAAGCAATGTGAGTTTCTAGCTCTCTGCTGCTGAAACTCTTAAATAAGCCTATAAGGATATTTTTATACCTACAAATACATGCACATATATTTCTATAGAAAGAATATTGTGAAACACACTTTTTTTTAATACAAGAATAATGTATAATGCATGTCAGTCGGATATTTTCTGAGGTAATCTGTGGTGCCTGGGTGCAGGTTTATGTACCAGGCACTATGAGAAATGCAGAAAAAGGCTAAATCTCACCTCAGCAGACCTCCGTACTTTAAGAGGAGCGGTTGTGAAACTTAATGCAAAATTGATTGTGGGGAAAAAAGAAAAGACATGAGGTGTTATTGACAAAACACCACAGCGGACTTGGCGTGACATTAACATCTCAGAACCAAGTGCATCGATTCAGTTAACTCAAAGTCTGCCTTTTTTTGTGTTCAAAATAACCAAAAATGTCTAAACTGAAAATGGATCTTACCTGACCAGTTCTCATTAAGAACCTCACCTGGCAGAGAAAGCCACAGGCCTGACCCATTACCACAACATCCCCAGAGACTGTCTGGGTAATAACAAACGCCGTCAGGACTGGAAGGTCACATGTTACCTGGAGTAATACGGGGGGAGGGAGGGGGGAGGTGTCAGCTCCACAAATCAACATTCAGCCCACAGCTCCATGTTCAAGGTCTCTTCAGTGCATTTAAATTATTTCTTGTCACTTTCTGTTCACCCTGGAAGCACCGCCTCCTTTGTTGAGCTCTAAAAAATCTTAAACACATAAATGACAGGACATAACTTGATGGTTCATGTGTGCACAGGCACACAATTGCTTCCAATTTGACACGTTTGGGATGTTTTAATATCTTCTAACTCCCTCATCCTGCACCTGTGGGAGCTCTACTGTAGGGTTTAGGTGATTAGGGGAGACAATGTATGTACAGAAGTTCTTAAGCTACTGTTGGAATGAGAATAGGTGGATACACCTTGATTTACATATTCATCCCATCATGTGTAAATCTCACGGGAAGCCACTCATCCTCATGTGTCAGTAAAGCGTTGGAAGTGAAGCGGGACATGCATGTTAAAACCCGACTTAAACCTACAGAACTGTGAAGTGTTTAATCTCAGCGTGATGACTTCCAGAGTCAACACAGATGATGTCAGCGGGGAGACTTTGACACTGACGTGAGCAACATATAATATTGTTTAGTTGAGACGAGGATTACCTGCGAGTGTCACGTGGTTCGGTGGTTTTCCGTCTGCTATCTATTGACCAACTCACGAGGATTGTCTCCTCGCATACTTCAAATGCAACACACAGATATCCAATAAGCGTTAGAGCATCTGGTGTGCCTGTATTGTGATGTATTTCAAAGTGAAATGAAGTGTGGGAAAATTGTTTAATGATTGATTGGATCGCTTACAGGACGGTATGGCTCAGCGTGCTCAAGTAATCGGAGAATCCCACTGATACGGAGCTTTAGAGGATCGCTGTGCTCTTTACCGACTTCTCTCCAAACGAATGCTCTTTTGTAACGCACACATTTGTCAGTTGAGAGACGAGAGGGATTATTTATGAGATATACATAACAGGCGACTTCCAAATGCAATGTCATACTGTGAGATTGTCTATTACTTTGAATTATCTAAACAACTACTGGATAGATATTAGTAATAACGTCAAGGAACAGAACAGTCCACCAAAAATTAAAATTCAGTCTTAATCTTTTATTATTAACTGGCATTTCGGATCCAAACCCAATCACCTGCTCACCTGTTTCCACTGTCACCATATATTCGCCCATTTCTATTTATGTACTGCCAGATTTAGTTTGCGTAAGCAGCAGCTTTACAGCTTTATGTTCTGCCTGCCGGATCCAGCCTCACCTTTGGACTGCTCCCTCTCTGCCTGATGCCTTTTTGGATAACTTTGTCTGTTATGACTTCCTGCCCAGTCATCGCTTTTACCTGAGTACTTTTTTCACCCTCGTAAAAAGTGAGTAAAAAGCCTCGTCTTTTCGTCCAGCAGCTGTGTAAGCCATACATACCATATTGACATTTTTACAATTAGTTTCATAACACGTTCGCATTATATGTGCTGACGGCGGATGGTGATGGAGCTACAACCAAGACAGTTTTAAAACACGTGATCTTTTTCCCTCTCTGGACGTTTTTGTGACTAAACCCAACCAAACAATGAGCACAGCGTTGTCACATCATGAAAACAAAGAAAACTGAACCTAAAGATACATTCAAATGCAACATAATATCTGGGGGTTTGCAGAATCATCCAGTTCCAACATTTTTTTTCTGGCGATACATCTATGCGCGCGCCTGGGCTCGAAATAAATCGGGCTCATGAAAAACAAGATTCAATAAGTGAATAAATCTGCAGACTGCAAACCATAGTTCGTTTGTCCTCCCTCTGTTACTCAACCAAACAGACCTGATTAATTATCATATGAACAATGAGAGATTTTCTGACTGATGAGTGTGTGTGTGTGTGTGTGTGTGTGTGTGCTCGTTCGAGTGTGTGTTTGTTAGCGCTGTTGGTCTGGCAGTGGCAGCAGTCAAGCATGGGCAGTGAATAACACACACTGTTACAAACAAGTAGTGCATTAGCAAGGGCCATTACCCCCATCTCTCCCTCTGCTGCGAGCACACACACACGCACGCACACATGCGCACACGCACACACACACACACACACACATGCAGACACTCATCCACGCAGACACTCAGACACAGGAGATGTAATGGACTGTGTTCTGCTGAGCTCTGATGGTAATAAATGTGAGCTGGAATGTGAGAACAGTGAAAAGTTGTCAGCTTCTGTCGGCAGACTGTGAGGAATCTGAGGTTACTTCTGGTTGAAGGATGACAGGAGAGTTAACAGCCTTCGTTTGGTTAATTATTTAGTTTTGACGACAACATCCAGCGCTGCTTTTAGCAGAGAATGCGAAGCCCTAATTGTGGGTCACTTATCAAACTCTTACTTTAATTCCTACGTTGTATTGTGTGAAGTACAAACCTGTCTCTTATTTCTGGTGATATTACAATTCTCTGAGCCATTACCACTCAGAGCCAGGGCTGTACAATTGTGCAATTTCATTAAAAAGTAGTTTCCTTTTAAGTAAGTTTTACCATGTTGGAGTGGTTTCACCGCAGTGCATTAACCTTTAAACCCTGCTGGATCCACCGGTGGCTCCATCTTTACCATCCCAATCTTTTTCTCTCATGGTAAGTATTGTTAAAGCCCAAAGAGCTTTCATTTATACAGCGCAGGAAAAAAAAAAAAAGAAGAAGAAAGTTCACTAAGAGCTGCAGAGGAGGGATCTTTCTCTCAGGCAATAGATGCTCCATGTTCAGAACAGACCAAGAAAAGAGTATCACGTTAAAAATGATTAAGATATATGTGAAGAGTGAGGATCCAGGAGGCCGACTGAACACTGTGGGTGTTCTTAAAAATACCAGGTAGTTCAAGCATTACAAAGCTTCTGTTTAGAAAATTAAAATGTGAAGGACGGAGGATAATTTGTTATGCTTTGTAACTAAACATTCCCCCGATAGTCACAAAGTGCTCATCTTCATTTTCATATTCAAAAAAATGTTTGTCGTCTTGTCTTTTGTATATACACAAACTTTTTACTGTATCAATGTCATATTTAATTACCAAATATATTGCAACATGCTTTTAATAAGGTGCAACAACAAAAAAGTGCAAAAAAACTTGCTCACCAGAAGAAGTCTTATTATTTGTAGCGTCTGTAAAATAAAGAAATCCATTAACAACCACAACAGAAACCCCACAGTTGTGTAATGATGACAATCAAATGTAAAAGCCACACAATAACTTGACCCTGAATCCCAAACAAAACAACCGAGAGCAACATCATCTCTGGCGCTGCACAACAGTTTCATCATATCCACAAAAGAGTCACTGAATATTAAAATGGCCGTCTTGAAAAACATTTCTGTGCTGAGCTCCATTTCGCCATAACTAGTGAGACGTGTTTGACAAGGCAGCAAGTTTAAGTTTCTAATGTGTTTTTCTTTTGTACTGCTGTAAACACAGCTGCAGTCCAGGCGGGATTAAATAATAAATGGTAGGAATATCTTGTGTGGTCAGTGAGAAACAGCCTCTTAGTTGTTCCTGAAAGTATCTTAAACGAATCATTCTTCAACAGTAAGTCGGATTCTTGCAGCGGTGGAGAGAGCTCACTTCTTACTGATTCATAAATATAAATGAACTGAATTCTTTGGGAACCTTTTCCCCCCCAAAAAAAGCTCCTCGTAAAACACGAGTAAAAGCATGTTTCCCTTACAAAAGTGCCTCTACCCTTTTCTGTTCTACCATCACATGAAGTCTCATACTTTTTATTCTGCATTAGATTTAAAATATCTGATGGTAAATGTGTCAAACCCTGTAAAACCCAAAGACCTTTCAAATGTTCTTATAAGAAGCCATTGATTCATAAATGAAAAGGTTTTTCAAAAGATTTTCTTTTATTAATATATATTTTAAATCTTTTAGTCATTTTTTTTTAAGGAACCAAAACTCCTGGACCTGGTTGGCAGCAGAATTTCTGTATTTCACTGAACAAATTCACAGAACACCAGCAGGGTTGTTTGCTTACTAAAGTCTAGTCCACACGTACCAAAACGATCTTCCTCGGCACAGTTTCAAGAATATTTGCATCCACACGGATTCACTGAAAATGACTGAAAATGCTGTAGTTCATATTCCAGGCCTCCAGGGGCGCGGAGAAGAAGAGACGGAGCATGAGC
>OMLP01031204.1:65712-79124 GCA_900302685.1 Spondyliosoma cantharus
TGTGGATTTTGTGTGGATTTCCTGGCTGACCTTGTGACTGACTGCTCTAAATTTTCCTCCGATAGATTTAGACATATGGGTGACATTACATGCGATGGTATCAACCATTAAATGGCTGTTCTTACTTGATTGCCGGCGCCAGTCATCGTGATAAAATGTCAGCATGTGTTGTGTCTGCAAAGCACATTTACACATGTCATAGGCGACGCACCATATTGACATTTGTAACAAAAATGCGTCATTTTGATATTTTCAACAACACCACAGGGATTTTAAGCCTTTACATGATGTTTTCTAACACTGACCAGGTGGTAATGAGACAAACATTTAAATTTAACTTACGGAAATGTAAAGCTGCGACATAAAGTAACTGTAGCAACAGCACTTCTGTGTGATGCTCTGTTACCGATTGAAAACGGAGCATCTGTGCTTTAACTGTGATAATGAACTGATGTCCATGTAAATAAATAGCGGACTAAGCCGTCGTGCAGTTTAGTTTTTGGTGCCTCGCAGGCCTTTTCAATTAGACTTAAACTTTCGATTTGTATTCACTTCTCAGCACTTGCAAGTAAAGTAGCTGCAGGATCAAGATACAACTACGCTCCAGTGAACTGTTTCCTGGAAGATTTTAGGCTCAAAATGGAATCTAGAGAGCTGTCAGAACTGATCTACAGGATCAAGACTTTTGAAATCCTATTTGCTGGCAAGTTATTTTACTGAAGATGGAAGACAGCAAGTATTCAGAACCATATTCCTCCACTAAGGCAGTTCAGTCCTCTGAAGATATAGTTTTACAGAAAATAAATGTGCAATTTTCGAGAAAGTGCAACAATTCGCGATAAAACTGTGATGTGATAAAATGCTCTAATCTGAAACTGTAACCACGGGGAGCCATAATGGGCCTTTGCCTGACTACAGTCATGTCATTGACACTGTGATCACTGCAGAAAAACACCACACTGACACAACATCACGTTCAAAAACAAGAGAGCAGATACGATAAACTTAAAAGAGAAAGAAGAAAAGGAAGCAAGAAAGAGGAAACCACAGGAGGACGTCACCCACAAGGATTTTGGCGGTGCGATAAGACCTTGGCTTAATGGTGTCCAACAGCAAGCGTTACAGTGATCACACCTCGTCGCTTATCTGCAGCTCCAGAAGAGACGAGACATTTATGAGAGTGTGTTTGTGAGAGAGGGAAAAGAATATGCAGATGCAACATCTTGTTTTGGAAAGTATTTAGCATACACTCAGCAGGTGTTATGCATCGTACCTCCAGTACATTTTGTTCATATGCATTTTGTTTTTCTGCATTAGCATAATAAAGTCATGTGGAGAATGTAAAGCTGGACCATCTGTGTTTTTCCATAAGATATTAAAGTTTATATCCTAGAAACAGTATCTGCTAAAATGCAGTGTTTCGTGCTGGTCACTCCCACAGTAGCTGCACAAGGTTTAGGGTGGAAAATCAAGGTAGTTTGTCAAGGTTAGGGAAAGATCACCTGAAGTGGGTAATCCTTTGTGTATCTCCTTTCAGCCAGCCGAGGTTAAGGTGCAGAGGTGCCCACGCACGTCGTGATGAGCACGCTCGGAGACGACGCTCATCCAAGTCTGATGTTTATTGAACATAAATCTCCGGTTGACTTCTCAACTTCCAAAACCAAATTAAACTAAGCGTGTGATTGGAAAACTTTTAACGCTCCGCCTCCTCACCCTCTCAAAACTTCATTCATAGAAATTAAATAGCCACCTGTCAAAATAAAAATATACGTCACCATCAAATAAAAATAAAATAAGCATCTATCATCTATAAAGTACCTTTATACATTTTAAACTAGGATGGCTCCAGATCGAGATCATTTCCTTAATAATAATAATTTCATTTGTAAATAAGGATACCATAATTAACTGAAAACAAGGGTTAGGGTCATCATCATGTTTAAATATCAATTATATGCACGCACAGCTCGGTCTCATGACGAGGCATGTAACCGGGACTGAAGTCCTGAGGCAAACAGCTGGTGGTGACTGTTCTGAGAAAGTAACTGTAAGTGAAACCATGATGTTCTCCTAAATCCAACCAAGTGATGTTGGTGCTTTTATTTTGAAAATGTAACTGGATGCTGTGTTTGTAATCAGCTCAGGGACCAAACTGCCATCCACAGCACATAATATAAGCATTTCCCAGTCACTCTTTACCGAACGACGGTTAACATCCATTCATAAATAAAAAGGATATTTGAACAAAAGATGGAAACAGGGACACAAAAACCTTGAGCGTGGAGCCGACGTGTCTCAGCCCAAACCGTCGCCCCGAGCTTCACTTATCAGAGCGCTGTTCAAGCTTCGCGAGAGGTCCCGGTCACACACAAGGTGATTCTTCTTATAAGATTAGTCCGCAGCATTTTTAGGAGCTCACATTATACCTCAGACTGCAAACTGGATTTCACATAACAACAACAACTAGGTCAGGTTGTTATGATGAATAATAAGTTCTGAGCGCAGCATATCCCTCATCACACATGTGCAACAAAGTGGAGATTCATCGTGTGCCACCAACCAGCCCAGAGTTAGCCTCTGTAGCACCATTTGTTTGTGTGCTGTGACATTTTAGGCCCCTGACAATACATACAGTGTTTATCCCCGCTTACCGCCTGCTCCATCATAGATAGAACAACAGACGTCTCAAGGTTGCTTCAGCCAAGAAGATTATGACAATAGCCGTTACCTTGGGATAAACTGTTATATCCTGAAGTCTGAATTTAAGCACAGTGAAGGCTGCAGACAACTCCATCCTGTGAGTCATTTTTTTTTTTTTTATGTGGACGTTTATCTTCTTCTATGAATAATAACAAGTGGATTAACAACACTTGCCAACAGCTCTGGAGGTCTGGGGAAATGCACCAAGTTGACCATTTTTTGTTACACATACAAAAGATTATTATTAGCTGTTCGCTATTTGTTCATGTTGAAGCTTGAGACTTTTTGAAAAAACAAGGAAAGCTGCGAAGACTTCTAGTGAGAGCATTTCATTGCTGGGAAGACGGCCCGTGCATTAAACATGCAGCAGACAGACACGTATTTTTTGGACCGGGTGTTACGTGACCGGATAAAGCGTCGGAGAAAGGAGCTGTGGTGTTTATCCTAACAACCAGAATGCACTGCGGCAGACAGGAACAATATATAATAAACTCCCACGGATGGACTGCGAGGTGGGTGGTTCTGGTTGTCCATTTTGAAGGAGAATACAGCATGAGGGACGTGGGCATCGTCAGCCCGGTGTTGGTGTCATTAGCACTGACATCCGGCAGCTTGAGCCATCTCGAGAAACAATTCAGAACATTCTCGAGACAGGACGGGCCGGGGCTAGCTTGTTAGCATCCCAACTTCGGCAGATATCTCTTGACATCACGTCGACACTGTTTTTTCACAGGACAGCACTATACAGGTGCGACATTGGAAAATATAAAGGATAAAAATGACCAACAGCACCTTAGCAGAATCCCTAGGCGGCATATGTGAAATTGGTTTCAGGCACAGGACTACATTAAAAACTGTTTTCAGCTGAAGCCTTGTTAGACATTCTGTCATCCTCAGGCTTTGGCCAGAGACCCAGTGGATCATCACACACACAAAAAAAATACATGTTTAGTCAAAACTGTGTTTACACATCGCAGGCTGGTTTAAGCACGAGGTCAACGATGAGCAGAGTCATCGTCAGTGGGCAAACGCAGACTGCCGGGCTGTTGCTCACCGTTTTACACTCGTGGACAGGACCCAAAAGCAAATTCAGCGCGCAGGACAGGTGAGGTCAAAAGGCTCGTTAGTCATAAGTCCGTTGGTGTTGCATCAAGCGGCTGAATCTGGCAGGCTAGGGACGGAGGAATCAGCAGGCGGGCAGTATATCCGTTGATAGCACAGGAGCATGGACACTAATGAGCTGATGAAAGACTGACAGGTGCTCTGGAAGGTTTGATCACAGCGACAGCAGCAGCAGCAGTTACTTATTTTAAAGAAAACAGGAGCTTCATACTTCTGCTTGCGTGCAATTTAATTTTTTCCACTAAACTTCTAATAAAACTGTTCTATTATAAGGATGCTGTGACGCGTAGATTATTCCCACAGAGGAATTTTTTGACAGATCGTAGAGTGCTTATCTTCAAGCATATGCAGATTTCACAGGAACGCGTGTCAAAGTCCGTGAAGCTTTACGGGTGGACGCCGGAACTGGGCCATCAAGAAACAGAACAGTTTGAGTTAGAGGGTGAAAGAAATCTGGAGATGTCACACCGTGAAGCTGCTGGTCGTCAACGTCTTCAGGCCGCCTGCGGAGCCGAGCTGTGTTGTAAAGAAAAGCAATAGAGAAAGCAGGCCGGTGTCGGGTCAGTAAAAGAACCACGCACTCATTTAACCTCGCTGCACTCGGAGTTCTGGGTTTGGGTTTCTGGCGCCTCTGGTGACCTGCTGTCTCTCCTATCAGCAGCACCTGCTCAGCGACTGTTTACACTGTTGTGTTTGATTTGAAGCCCGTCTGAAAAATAAATGCCACTGAGTTGAACAATCTTTTAAAAGACACACACACAACCCGAGTTTCCATTTAATAAAATCAAGGGAGCCGTAAGATGCTCTCGAGTATCAGAAAAACTTGCTCTTTCTGTCAGAGCAAGTTTAAAAGCACAGTATACAGAGACTTTTCTTAAAATATGGATTATGTGACATTTCTGCATTAAAATGTCTAAACTTGAAAACATTTCTTCTTGAGTCTCAGATAGATTTTTAATCAGCGAAGGTGCTTGTAGGCCCAATACACCACTTGTCCCGAAAACTTAGCCCCCCGTTTTGCACATCCAAGCCGAGGGGACAGGAAGTGAAGTTCGCTGTGCTTGGTGCCGCTCCACCAGTATCAGTGCTGACTTGCAGGGTGGGAGCACGGGTTTCTCTTTATTTCATGACGTGATTGATGGCATGAACTCGCGAATGAACTGAGTGATTATGCCGATGAACGATGAAAAATGGCCTCGCTATAAAACCAGGATCGTCCCAGTAATGCGAGAGAAATCCCTGCAGCTTGACGGCAGCATATTGGAAAAAAGTCCGGTCAGGTCCCGTTTACATAAACGCGAGCGAGCTGCGGCGAAGCTCAGCGCGAGTTCATTCTTTATTCTACGCGTTCACTCACATCTCTCTGTCGTCCTCCCTCTCTCTCTCCTTCTTACTCTGTGATCTGCCCATCATATGCTGCACGTCACGGTCAAACTTTTAATCTGCTCTCCTCCCTGCTGTGTTCAGCTGCTGCACCGTCGTTCAGGTCTGATCTCAGCCAGCCACCGTCTTTATCCCACCACCACGACCGCGACCACCTACCCACCTACCAGAGTAGCCTGTGTTTGCTTATAATATGATGATCTCGCCCTGGGGTCTAATCAGACTCTCATCTCTATTGTGTACTTTATGATTGAATATGTGTTCGCTCTTACTGAAATCTTTCAATTTAACATGTTTTAGCATTTTATCCAGGAACATAAAGGATAGCAAACAGGCCTTTTTCGACTGTGTTTCTTTTGGAACAGCTTTAGCAGCCTTGTTTCTTCTCTCCTGACTGGAAAGCATCCCACGTAGATTTGCATTCAGTCGGGGAAAAAAACAGAACAGATTTAACTTCTGGCTCACTTGTGGCTAAGTGTAAATATAAGTGTTAAAAAAAAATGGGTATTTAATTATCGGCTTTGAGGCACAAAGTATGGTTGCAGCAGCATGAGATGTGAGGCGGAGGATTCCATCTGCAGCGTTTAACAAACTTTCACCACTTCTTCTATTATCAATGCACCGCTGTGCGCGTGACGTTCAGCAAGAAGTGTTGCTACGAGATAGCAAAAGAAAACACGATTTATTTTGAAGTGTAAGTCGTGTTGGTGTTCTCGCCTCATTGAGTGTCATCTGACTGGACGCCAATGAGCGGCGTGCTGCGCTCGATGTATTTTTGAGCCGCACCACCCGCTGCCGCCATTTCTCAGCCGCTTAGGTTTGCCGGTAGGAAAGCAGCTGTCAATATTATGTGTACCAGCCATCGACGGACGGCCGGGGCCACAGCGGTAAACAGCTATACATGCAGTTCATTCACAAAAGTAATATTAGCCCGTCAGCCGCCTCTTAGCCTTGACAGTCTGCTTTGAGTTCACCAAACTGACTGACAGCTTCTTTGAAACATGTGGATGTTTAGACAAATAGACGCCGTCTGTGGATCAAATTCACCTTTTCTCCTCCCTCTCTCACACTTCACTTAATTGGATTTCCTTTTTCTTCTTCTTCTTCTTTTCCTCTTTGCTCCTTAAGCAATTTGTCAGCGTGAAGGCTTTCAACAGTATAATTGTATAGACGAAAGCAGCTCGGGCTCCGTGCTCATAGCGGAGGATTGATATCCATGTGAGTCATTTTCTATTTACTGTCAGGTCGTGGGCTGAGAAGTCTAGGGAGTTAATGCGGATGTTTAGTGTGTGTGTGTGTGTGTGTGTGTGTGTACAGTGACAGGAAGAGAAGAGTAAGAAATAAGGAGGCAGGATGGTGGCTGGAATGACAAAAGGGGAGTGAGGGCAGAGCAGAGGATCTGGAGGAAATAAAAATAAAAGAACAGCGACAATAAGAAGTAAAGCTGAAACTTGACTGGGAGGATGTCACGAGCCGACAGCAGAGAGAGAGTACAGGGGGCGGACGAGACCGGCACCATGTTAGAGGTGGATTTCATCGCTCGATGTCGAGATTCAGATCCCGTCGGTCAGTTCGGCAGGAAGAATCGTTCGTTCGTTCAGTCGTGTTTCCGGTACAACGTCGTCAACATAACACTGCAGTTCAAGGCAAATACATCTAGCAAGCCAAGAATGAGAACGCCAGGAGAGGAATCAGTGAACGAACGATGAGCTACGAACGAAATTAAATGTTTTTTTTTTCTTTCATGGAAACGGTTGCTATGCTTTCCTGTTTCTCATTGGCTAAAAATCGACGACAGTGTCCTAGACTCAACGTACGATTGGCTGATGACTAAACAGTGAACAACACAGCGACAAGTCTGTGAGAACGAAAGAACGAACGAGAGAGAAGTGAAACGTGGAATCAGGTCAGTTCGTTCGCGTTAACGAGTCGTTCCATCAAACTGGTTCGTTTGCGACCGACACATCTCTACACCACGTCCCAATACAGGGGCTGGATCATCCGGAGACCACGTTTCTTGTCTGAATATGAACAACAGGCTGATGGATCCACCGCCCTCTTTGAGAGACCAGTCCGTCTCTTGCAGCCCTCAGTACCCCGCAGCCTCGTAGTGCATTATTCAGCTGTCAGATGGAGCGTTCAGGTGAACCTAAGGCTGGTTAATCTCAGAGTCAAGACATTAAAATGAGACCGAATGTCTCCAAAAAGGGTTGTTAACCAGTTTTATTAAAAGGAAACGAAACATTAACAGAGCATGACCCGTCAGAGAGATTAGTGAGAGTGTAACGAGTGAAGAGGCGAAGACAAAATTAAGTAATCGAACTTAGTCGCAGCAAAAAGACAAGTCCGGACAGAGAGTCTATCATCACTGGTGGACCTAAAAGTACAACAGGTATTCTGGCTCGTCATCGCAGGGAACAGCACAGGTGTTGCCGATAACATTTACGATGACTTCATCCCATTCAAGTGCAATTAGCCATGAGAGTGTGGCACCGAGGCAGCTTGCAAATGTCAGGACCCTTAAAGTGAAGCAGCTAAATGAACTTCAGTCATTTGTAGCTGTATTATTTACTTGTGCTTCTCCTGACGAGACCTGCCAACCTCGGCTCATTAAACGCTGAAATGAATCCTCTACTGTTCCTCTACTCATGTACATCTACGCTTGACCTGTTATAACAAATGAATCCTACACAAAAAAAACTGCTCACAACACGGTCTGTCGATCTTCTTGAGTCACCGGATCATCATTTTTACAATCTATTTATTGTTTGTTTTTGGTCTTCTGTTATATCAGTTGAATATCTTTGGGTTTGGAGATTTCTCAGACAAGTCGCACAAGTTGAAGACGTCAGCTCGAGGCTTTGGAAACATATTCGACCACTTTCTGATGTCGGTCATTCAAGAAAAAGATCTCATCTAGTAGATGGTTGTTTTTTTTCCTCTGTTAAATGCCTGCTGGGTCCCAGATGTACCTCGAGGGTCCAGTCTGGCTTTGGCTGATATTTCGTTTTTTTTTTTTTTTAATTGGGCTTGATTGGACCGGGCTGGTTTTTCTGTGATTCATTTGGACGACTCAGCCGGCAGAGGTGAACAAACTGCCTACTCACAGGCTGCTGACGCCTCCAGTGTCAGTTGCAGACTGCAGCTTAAGGTTTATTAAACAGGTGTGCATGAGTGCAATTAAAAAACACGGCTCATGCCTTACATTTACAAAATACCAGCTACCATTTTTGACATTTCACTCCAGCTCTCGCTCACAGGGAATTTAACAGCCTCGGTTCATCATTGACATTTCTGATCTTGGCTATTAAGCGATACTCAGCTTTAGGCTACCCACTCAGACTGGACCAGTGTGGGTCTTGGACTGTGTAGTGGTTGAATTTTGGGACCTGATCAAATCTCTTCAGTCAAAAAAGTGAGTAAAAAAAACCCAAGAAAGGTCATGGCCTGTCAAATAAAAGTGGTACATGTGCAAATTAAGTGATTTTTGGCACCGGGATGGAGCTCAAAATATATATTGAGATATCCACAGCCACGACTGAGGCAAGTAATTAAGTTTCATTACTTTCTTTGCAGGTTGTTTGAAGATATGTGTCTCTTCCTTTTCCTACCACGAGCTGTTCAACATACTAAAGACACATCAAAACAGAACAAATGGGCCGGAGAAGGGACCGGGAAGAAAGGAAGCGAGGGAGCGACTGGAGGAAGATCTTAATTAAGATTAAGTCAGAGTCACTGCTGTGTGCACGCTCTGCGTGACTTCATGTTTTACTGTCCTCTTCCTTTTTCATGTTTCTTCCATCACTCATTCCTTCTTTCGTTCCATCTTCCCTCCCACTTAATGATTTTTTTCATCTCGGATTGTCTCGTCGAGAGTGAGATGGGTTTTTTGTAGCCCGGTCGCCAAACTATGGATGAGCTCAAATGTGTATCTACGTTTCTTCAAAGTGTGTCCCATCACCTTCATCTCACGTGCAGGTGGATGGTTCTGGTGTCACAGCGAGGTGAGAAGGCTGCCGATCAAGAGACCAGAGTTTGGACCTTCTTACAGCCACAGACAGGAAGACAGGAAATCAAAATATCTTCCTAAACCAAACCAAGTGGTTCTGTTGAATGGGAGACGTTTGAAGGCGTATAGAGGAGCTTTGATATCAAGAGGTTCAGTTAAGACAATAAAAGAAACCCGATTGTTGTACCGGGCCTAAACAAAGAAGAGTTTCTGGTCAACAGTGTGTTTGGATGAGGTCTGCAGTGTGTCTCTTAAGCCTTCACAAGAGGGCGTTATCACACCCTGATTGGCTGACTCACTCATCGATCAGGAGCCAGTTTCCTCACCCTGCACACAGCTGATCTGAATCCACTGCAATCAGAGATTTTTAAATGTAGCCAAAATAAAGAGACAGAAAGTACTACACAAAGTTTGTAGATACCTGTTTGTAAGATGCTCATGTGGGCTCCGTGGCTTCTCTAACTTGTTTACACGGCCGCCAAATGAAAAGCGAAGTGATGAGTGCTGGCAGTTTGTCTAACGCCGTGTTCAGTGAACACAAATGCAGCCTGATAATCGCCCGAACCGACACGCCTTCTTTCACCTTGTCTGACAAATCCCTGCTCCGTGACGTTGACCGACAAAAGCACAGACTGCTCTTCAAGTGTAAAACATGGCGAAGCAAAGAGAAATTGCTTTGAGGTGAAACTGAAACAGAAGAAAGGTCACTTTTCTTTTGTTTTTTTGACAGCCGGTATCAGAAGCTGTTTTCGTCCATGTTCGGCCCCTGGCGCCGCTCTCCTGATGACATCGGCCAGCGTGCAACGATTCAGTGATACCAAGTCACGGCAGTTACGACGCCATAATCACCGCGACCACTTTAACGCACCGCAGTATTGTGCAGTCGGCGCCCGGCGTTACTTGTACACGTTCCATCGGCGAGGTCCTCGCATCCAGCTGGCTCGCTCGCACGGCTTACCGCTTCGCTAAGCCCTCTGAGACTAAATGTGTGACTTGGCACCGCGATATATAAACAAAGTGACTTAAATGAAACAGAGCCATAGCTGATGGCAAAATGTCAGCTGTGAAAATGTGTATTTGCCGTCTGGTAACAACACGGGTCAAGACTGAATTCGCTAAATCTGTCGAACAGGAGAATAAAACATTGCACGTTTTCTGAGAGAGTAAAGAGGGACGAGCCGCATGAAGCTGTAACTCAGTCGACCTTGTTTATGGGCGTCTTTAATGGAGGACATTTTCACATGTCGTACTGTAGCAGGCACGCCCGCGATTTATTGCATTTCATGTGCCAGTTCCAGGGCCTTGGTATTCTGCATACTTGCTCTCCGACGTGGCTCAGATGGATTTGAGCCATTATTAATGTTATTAGTCACACCTGTGCCTTTACTGCTATACGACGAGTCAAAATGTCTGCCGTGTAAAAGGTCTATTTAGTTTGAAAAGAGTTTTAATTTTGCCAGTCACAGCACATTAGTTTAACTTTTCAGCAATTAGCCAAAGAGACTCTGAAGTGTGACGATTTATTAGGTTTAATAGTCGGTGTCTCACTTTATGAAACCTCTCCGCCAACGCTGTGTCATCTTCTAATAATCTGCGAGGTGTGTGCTTTTGGTTTTCCACTGTTTTGTGGATGTGTTCTTCATTTCCTGTCCCGTTCTGGATCTACCAGACACACTGCTGAGTTTCCTTTTGTGCTCTCGCCTCAGATGCAGAAGAAGTTTTCGACTGTTTCATCCTTGCAAAAACTCATCATCAGCTCAGTTTTAACGTCTAATGAAGTCACCGAAAAACCCACTCCGCATGTAGATCCACACTTAAAATAGTTCTGTGGATTATTGAGAAACTGGAGGATGATTTCTGGGAAACCTTCAGTCACATAGTTACATTAAATTCGAGATAAGGCACACCAAAACAATCTCGATGGATAAAACAGTTCGATCGTTAAGAGGAAAACTGAACTGTCTCTCTAAACGTGACCTTTTCCGTCCCACCAGATTTGTAAAAGTAGCAAACGGTAATAAATTCTGCAGCATATCGATATTTCCCTGACATGTATTTATAGGGGAATGACTGGATACACTTCTCCACAGCTGCTGTCTAAGTTGTTGTTGGTTTTTTTTTGGCCTCTAAGCAATTTTCTGCTCCTGTGATCGAGTAATCAAACAGCCATCGTCCTCCATGGAAACCTCCGCTCCTGAAACCACGTGCTCTTGTATCTCATTACCTTCTTTCGCTCTTTCCTCTCTGTTTCTCTGCACGTCACTTCCGTTTCATCTCTCCTCACTCTTTTTTGCCTTTTTTTAATATTCAATGCGGTAAAAAAAAATAAAAAATCGGAACATCCCATTCATTCACTCTCTGCCCTCCAACAACCCTCGTTATCACACGTCCATAAATACTTTGCAGGTGCCGTGTGACAATTACGCACACTAAAAAAGAAAAATTGCTTTTATAGCTGCAAAAAATAAAAAAGGAAATGTGCAAAGGTGGGTCGTGTGTTTTTCTTCTCATTTTCTTTTGTTCTCCCTGTCAGCCCATTTCTCTGTCATCACACTGATTCTCTGTCTGCGCCTCCTCCAAACGTCTCTTCTTAGACAGTCTCAATTCAACCTTTTACCTCCGCTGCCCCAAATCTTCTCGTGGGCTCCACCTGTCTGTGCTCAACCCCATCACGCCTGTCTCAGACTCCGTGTCGGCTCGCTGACAAAGGCTCTATGAGAAAAAGCTTCTTTAAGATGATGACCTTGCTCGGTCCTCCTCTCTTGAAAGCTGCTATAACAGTGCATTACTGACCTGATCATTCCCAGACCATGTCCACACGTAGCAACACGATCTTTTTCTCCTCCGTCTTCCTCGGCACCGTTTTAGAATATTTGCGTCCAAACGGATCCACTGAAAACACGCTGTAGTTCACATTCCAGGCCTATAGGTGGAGCTTGAAAATTCACCAAAAACGGAGAAGAAGAGACGGAGAATCCGAAAACAAGAAGAAGAAGACGGAAATGTCTAGTGTAAGGAAACTAGAATGGTTTGTGTGGAGCGATAATGAGGCTGAACTGCTGCTGCGACTCACACTCGACTACAAGGAGAGGAAGCTGCAAGAAACGCCAACACAAGCACGTAGTCCGCCATTGTTGTTGTTGCGTCGCGTGGTGGGGCGACGGCGTCATCGTTTCGGAATGTACGCGGATTCGCCGTCCAGACGAGAACGGGAGAGCGTTTTCGTCTGGACGGGGCCTGAGAGCTGTTAAAAGTGAATAGAAGCAGTGAAGTTGAGTTAGATTTGTTCATGATCAAAATAGTGACATTGTTAATAGTGGTTAACTTACACCGTCTTAATGTTGACGTCCAGGTTTGCATCCGTCTGTTTGCTCAGGAAATCTGTCTTTGAGGTGAGATTGCCTTTTCAAAAACATCCATAATGGTAGGAAATCTGTGATGGTAGAAAATGGGCGTTTTTGCGAGCCTGTCCTCATCGGAAAACAGAAATAAAAGCAGGTAATTATGACCCATAGTTACTGTGAGGAGGATGAGCAGGCGCAGGACTTTCATCCAGGAGCTGTTTGTGTCCAGAGTGAATCCAGAAGTCAACAGGAAGTTTTTTTAACTTACTAACCTAATAAAGTTATGTCACGTTTAGTTGCTAAATGAAAAATAAAGGGTTGGAGGTCATTCTCGTGCCCGCTCAGTGTTGACTCGGGTCTCAACGCTTGAGCACGAAGAAAAGTTCCAAGTTTAAAAATAAGAGAGGCCACGATCCATGTGACGGGTTTCTAACCAAACTTTTGTTTTATGGAAGTGTCAGCCGATAGCAAGTTGAAGCCTGTGTATGACCTCAGACAGCCGAAGGTGATTCTCCTCCGGGATTTAGTTTTAGCAGCTGAAATTCACTTTAGTCTTTAACCTCCTCGCTATTTTCTTTAAGTGTCAAGTCAAGCAAGGATAGCAAAATGCCTACAGGGTTTTAAAGTGTTCCTGTCATGTTGACAGGAAGTGAAAAATGAATCTAAGTACATCTCTCAGAAATGTTTGTGTGATCTCTCGGGGTCTTCATCCTCGTATATCGTCGTGCGTGCTGCTCGCTGCTTTGTCCACGGGTCAAGGAGACAGCTTGTAGAGATTTTAGGGTTGATAAAAGGATGTCAGAGTCCATTTTCTTCTTTATACAACCCCCCCCCCCCACACACACCAACACAAA
>OMLP01031204.1:93196-107176 GCA_900302685.1 Spondyliosoma cantharus
TTGGGCCTCTAGTTAACACAGGAATTGGGACTCTTGTTGATTGAAAGCAAAGGAAGAAGTCAGGGGACTTCATGACATGAATCTACTATTGAGACCCAAACTCCCAGGAGGAGCACCAGGAGGAGCACCAGGAGGAGCACCAGGCTTGCGAAGACAATTTTACATAGTTGCTAAACTGAAAGTGATGCACAGGGGTCCAACATGACTTCTAAGCTAAATTTGAGCATCGCAGCTTTTCCAGACAAAGTTTCATTGAAAGAAACGGGGCTCCACCTCTGACGCCGTATCCAGTTCTCACTATTCGTCCATGTTTAGTACCTGTAAGAGTCCCTGGACGCTCAGGCATCATCGTCCTCTGTCGTGATGTCCCGAGAGGCTGCCCAGCTCGTTTCCAGCTCTGGGGCCCATTTGGCCGCCACTCCCCACCAGCATTCCCTGCTCTGGAGCTGAAAACCTTCTACTCCCAGCGGTCCAAAAGCTCTTGTGCTAGTGTCGTACCACCGTGAGTTCCCAGTCTCGCTAATGACAGCTACAGTTAGCACTAGTTATTAGGTACGTTAGCAACACATCTGTCCATGAGGGAACTCCATAGATGATAGAGTTGAGACAGAGCAGCCAGAGAGGAAACTAGAAAAACATTTTGTCAATAAAATAGTTTCCTTTCCTTGAACCAAACTAAGTTTATTTGGCGCCTAGTCCTGACTAAACTTTGACCCTGGTGTCACTACAAACTGACTCTTAAATGTTCCTGTAAGTAATCGTGGCGACTCTGAGTGCACGTTCCTTCCTTCTCTCCAGGTCGTTTCCACATTCCAGACACATGCTGCTGAGCTCGAAACAGAAACCAAATCACCACAGTGGTCAGTGTCAGTGTATCCGACAATGTGTTAGCGCTGCCATGTGGTCCATCTGTTTTTGTATTTTCAAGATAACCCAAACAAATGTCCAATCCAGACAGGTGACATTTACATGAATTGAGAAATATTGCTCCGCTTAATCGTGACCGAACAACAATTTCATACTCGAAGTGAGTCAAACTAAAAATATTAACTTGAAACACAAGTGATCCCTCTAAACTTGGTGCATGCAGCGTCGAGTTTCTGTACCTTTTTTTTCCAACATTTTCTGGGACATGCTCCAGCCCCGGTCCAGTCCACTGACCCTGGCTCAGTCACGATGACCGTCCTCTGTCCAAAGCACTGAACCCTCGCAAATATTAATTGACAACACCTGCAAGCTTGATGCGAATGCATGAGGGAGTTCACGAGGGTTAAAGGGTTCATAATGCTGCACGAGGAAAGGGACGGCAGTTTACATCGCAAAACACGTCGGAGCAGAGGAACGACGTTAGCCAGAAAAGTAATGAGGCTTAAATTGTAGGCGATACGTAATTATGTAGAGCATTTGTTATCCGCTCCAAGTTTATGAGATAAATAGTCATTTTGCAGGGTCAAATCAGATACAAACACTTGTGAACGCGCGGCTGCAAAATACACACAGTGCTGCTTAATGAGCCTTGTGCATGTAAACTCGTCCTTGCCAACTTCCAATGTCACCGTCGTTCCCTGCACATCGAGTTAATGCAGTTTTGGGGCCTTATTGAACGGCTGCAGGTTATTTCATGAAGGAGAACCCATCGAACTCAGCGCGACAGCACTTACTTCTCCGAGTGGAAATGTGCTTATATGTGCACATTCTGACCAATCTCACTTGCAAGAGTTTGTATCGGCGTGTCTGACGTGCTTTTGAGAACGTTCTCTACAGCAGAGTGCTCTGTTATTACCAGGCTCCCCGTTTTATAATTGTTATACGTAAGAAATGAAAGCAGACGACCTTTCGTTCTGTTTCTGTCCAGTTTAAACCCAAATACAGCGAGGAGTTCTTCTAGCTCATGTACGTATTTAACCAAGTAACACAACACAAGTTAAGGTGCGTTACGTTACACCTAACATGACTGCGACAGTACGTTGGAGGACCAACACACGTGTCGTGGTGAGTTGCTGACAATCTGTGTTTTAAGTCATTTAGGTATGAGTGTGTGTTTAAATACAAACATTTGCGATTGGGAGCTAAAGGGATAGTTCGGGTTTTTTGAACTGGGTTCATATAAAGTACGTATCTATAGTCGGCCTGTTCTCTACCGTAATTGCAGATCAGTGCAGCCTCAGTTCCGCTCCAGCCCGGACGCTCAGCTTTGTACTGCAGTGGACGGAGTACTTTATATAACCCCACTTCAAAAAAACCTGAACTATCCCTTTAATGTGCCGACGTTACTCTTCATTAGCCCCGTTGCCATTGTATAGTAATCCTTCTCTGTGTGTGCATGTAACTCCTGTGTGTAGAATAGCATCCTCACATAACCTCATTAGACTGTTACATGCATCACTGTGGTTGGTCAGGAGCCTTTGAGCAGCCAAACGAGCTTCAGCCTGATTGAACTTTTATTTAAAAAAGGCTCGCACACAGGCTTCACAAATCATGACCACTTTAAAAAGGAGAAAAAAACGCCAACAACATGAGATGAAGGCCTTAAACATTTACCTACGCCTATAATAATATATAAAATGTATATAAATATCATGATCGTCGCCTAAATTAGATGCCGCCAACATTTATTGTCAGATATTTTCACCAACCTCTCTGTGTAATATACGTCCAACTCAGACACCCCTGAAAATTACTGGACTGCATTAGTGATGAAAATGAAAGCACAAATCTAAGTGATCCATTTTTATGGCTTTCCCAGGTGATAGATGCACAAGTTCAGCTCTGTTAGGTATATTAGAGGAGGAAGAGTCTGAGCATCAGACTGTTTTTCTTTCTAGATTAGCCTCCACAGCCCCTTCTTGCCAACGTGATGTATACCAGGAGCTTTGAGCACTTGGAAAAGCAAGAATATAATCCATTATCATGACCAGTGACATCTCATTATCAGATGTTCAGCTCATTGGATGTAGCGTTACGCGAACACCTTCAGCTGCCACGCCGCTCAATTCCATTTCCACGGGGCCAACCCCGGCTTCAGATCTATTGCTTTCTCCACGCCGTGAGTCACTCTTGTTAATAGCATGTGCCAGATAGCGTTAGGTTAATGTCAGTAAACAGCTTTAAATAAGAGAACAAAAACAAGTTTATTGTTCCTCTAAATGACCACGACTTTCACCTCTCTCAGAGCATAGGAAGGAAATCACGGCGAGGAAATCGACCGTCAGACATTGATTCAATAATTGTTTCTGACTGTAAAGAGCCGGGCGAGGAGTCAGACTGAAATGTGCTCTTGGCAAAAACACTTGAATCTTGATCCAGGAGCTCTCAGCCCAACTCATCTGCCCACCCTGGAATCCCATAAACACTCCAAAATCCAGAAGAGACTCCTTTGGCTCACACGAGTGGGCCAGAAAAGAAGCTCAACCCGCGTCTGCTGTGTGTCGTATCCATACATGAGCACCTCTATGATAACACTTCCTTCTGTGTGGATGCCCATAATGTCTGAAAAAAGATAAATGGAACCAATTACCGGCCCTTCACGACTCTTTGTAGCCACGCGTCACTTCGACAGCAGTTACACTCTGACACTTCACACCAACACAGATCTGGAATTAACTCGCTGAAAGCCATCTCACAGCGAGGATCATCCTCATCCACTGGCTAACAGAGACGCTTGTAACTATTCTCCGGAGCTAATTGAAAAAGCCGTGTTTCGTTTCTACATTTGGAGAAGAATAATGTTCTCAGACTCTACGGGTCAGCTGAGTCCTCGGTGCTTGTTTTGCATCTGTGTAGTTGTTTCTTTAAGTGCCATCTTGCAGAAGAAGCAGAACTAGGTGCTACTGATTGAACATCTACCACTGAATGTTATAAAGGGCTGCATTTATATAGTCCTTTTTTTTTAGCAGGCTAGCTTAAAGGAACAGTTGACCCAAAAATTAAAATTTAAGTCTTTATCCAAACACCCCCATGGCGATTAAAAGTGGGGTGAAGCTTTCTGGAGCGCCGCACTAAAACGGTGCTGCAGCATTCTGCTGAACAGCTGATGTAGCTGTGGACTTGTTTTAAAACATCTTAAACAGGCTCCATGCAGCTTGTTTGGTGTCATGTTAGTCTCCAGGAGCCCAGAGATCTGAAACTGACTGAAAAGACATTATTTACTCCCTTCTTCAGTCGCAGTAGCTGATAGACTAAAAGCGTCGCATGCACTCTATCAGAAGAGGGAGCACGCCAAACTGTATGAAGACATTTTTATCTATTCATTTCGTTGCTATTTTAAAAACATTCCCCGGCTACTTCAGTTGTTTGGGAGAATGCTGCAACACTGTTTTGATGTGAAGCCCCAGAAATGTTTTGTGGGACTTACAACTTCGCTTGACTTTCCTTCATTGGGGAAATGGGACATGCATGGTGCTGGGTAAACAATGAGTGAATTTTCATTTTTGGGTGAATCGTTCTTTAAAGACGCTTTAGAATATAATATCATCTCGTACG
The DNA here is from genome assembly GCA_900302685.1 of Spondyliosoma cantharus. Taxonomy (NCBI): domain Eukaryota; kingdom Metazoa; phylum Chordata; class Actinopteri; order Spariformes; family Sparidae; genus Spondyliosoma; species Spondyliosoma cantharus. The sequence continues at coordinate 97,679 of OMLP01031204.1, forward strand.
GGTCAAGCCACTAACTCTGGGACTAATGGACGACCCACTCTACCTCCCGAGCCACGAACGTCTGAACCATTTCACTTTACTTTACTCTGGACAGGAGTAAACTAAAAGACATTGCTTCGTATCCTGCATCTCTTCTGAAACAGCCCCCTCTCTCATTCTCCTCCAACCCTTCATGGATCTCCTCAGTGTAAAATGAAGCGCTCGAAAACAAGAAAAAAAAAATCTTTAAAAAAGCACAAATCTCCGATGTGCAGCAGCTATGAAATGTGTAAATAAATCAGAAACTGCGCATCGTTGGATAAAGGTTAATAGAGGTCATAAAATTGGATTTTTGAATGTCTTTTTTGACTCAGTGAGTCAGTTTTTTTGCTGTCAGTGAGCAGAGAGAGAAAGGAGTAAGACAGTGAGATAAAGAGAATAAAAAGAGAGTTACAGACAGATTGCCGCAGTCAATTACAGCCCTGTCCTGCCTTCACAGCCTGTCCTGATTATCAGCTGCCCATCGGCGCTCCATCTAAATGATTCCACAAGCTGAGTAAATAAAGACATCTCTCTCAGGGAGGGAGTCTGGCCGTCTGCAGTGCTGACTCTGACCACTGGGGGTCTCTGTTTCAGCAAGAGATTAATACAAAATGTGCCTGCATGTCTGCATGGCCTCCATCTCTGTGATCTATAGCTTCCCTTTAGCTTTCATGATAATATTAACATAAGAGTCTGTCCCAGGGGGGTTTAGGTGCCCCAGATATTTGACCATGATATAAAAATAAAGCTGGCTTCTGCATCAAACACACTTGAATCACAGAACAGTTGTTAGTTTGTTTTTTTTGACATTTAAAACCTCCATTCCTCCGTTTTTGACGGCGTCTTTTTTAGCTAAATAAGCATCTTTCATGTTTTTAAGGAATGCATAAGAAGCAGTCGATTTTTAATGGCTTGTGTACATTTGAGTTCACTTGAAGTTGGAGTGGAAAAATGAAGTTACAAAATGGAATTTAATGGAATTATGAAAGTGTCAAATATGACAGCTCGTTACAAAACAGTCATGCGACTAACTAGAGTTCTAAGGGTGCGAGTGACAGTGAAAATGAAAAGCGTGTTAACCGAAAGAAAAATGTGGATAAAAATTGAGGCAATGCAACAATAGACCTTCACTCAAAGAAAGACACTGTCCTCCCACAAGAGGGACACCATCAGTCATTTCAACAAATGCCCCAAAACGACATGTTTACATCCGAGTGACAGCCCTCTAGTCATACTTGCCAAAAAAAGTTTTTTCTTCTAGACTCCCGTTCTCTTCACCCTCTCTTGGTTTTCTCCCGGGTTCACAATTCTCCCTCATTTCTCTCGATTTATGACACACATTTTTCACACTTTTCCCTCCTGTTAGTTATCATAACCTGTTTCTGGCACTGTTTGGTGTGTAGTCTGCTGTATTGTTGTGCCTCGCTTTCCTTAGCGGTGCAAAAAATAAATAAATGTTTAAACGAATTCTGGATGCCCCTGGAGAGAGGAATTGTCGTTTATTCCGTGAAGTTTTCAAGGAAAGGGGTTGTAAAATCTGCCACGTCAATTTTCCTGTCAATGACGGTGTCGCACCGCGTCGATCCCCACGGGTAGGCTGACAAACACGACCCAAAAATAGTGATGGAGATTGACTTACATTGTTTTCGTTCTTTAAATGTCACCAGCATGCAGGAAACAGTCTTTGAAGCTCAATTTTCCTCCCTGTTTTAGTCGTCTCAAGGTTTGTAAGTATGCCTCAATGCAAGCATGACCAGAATTGTTCTCTGAACTAATCGACTTCTCCAGTGATTCAACCATGATCTTAATGATCTTTTCCTTAACTTAACAAACTCCTTCTTTTGCCTACACCTAACCAAACATCAGCTATATCATCGTCACATCATCGGCATATAATCGTTCACAACATCATTGGATCCGCCCTGATGGAGTCTAAACACTTGTGGTGGTGGTGACTGGATGAAGACGATGATGATTCTGATTTCATGAGCATGAAAAACCACCGCATAAACCAGACACCTCGCGTGCAGAGACAAAGCAAGGATGGAGCTCCACCGAATGAACCCGAATGACCCAAGAGGTGAAGGGGCCATACCAAATTCAAAATGTTCCCTATGCATCTGTCACATTTGTGTCAATAATTGTCAAGCACAGGTGACTTTGCGGTGGTGGGAGGGGGGGCCCCAAATCAAATTCAGCTTAGGGCCCCCAAAAGGCTTGGGCCGGCACTGGAAGTGAAGATAGTCTTCTAAGCTTCCTGTCAGTATCATTCTGGCTTTTGGGCTCAACGGTCGGCCTGCTGAATGCCACTTCTAACGAGCAGCATCATAATCAATAAACACCAAAAGCAAAGGGACATAACTGATAACTGATGTTGCTGATAGCCTCGTCTGATCAGAGCAGTTCTTTTCTTCAGTAACTGGAATTCTTAACAATTTCACTGAGGTCATTGACAAACAACTGTCAGATTATGCCGGACGTGTCGTCCTGGAGGGCAATCGCAAATCAAGTCTGAGCGCCGTACTGTACCTCAAAACAAAACCAACTGTCACGGGAGGAAGAGTGAATCACAGTAATAAAGAGTGACAGAGAAAAAACGGAATTGAGGGAGAGAGGCAAAAGGGGGTGACAAACAGGTAATGGAACTGAGAAGAGAGAAGAAAGAGCGACTGACACTAGAGCTTTGGAGAGCTGCAGGAAATTGAAATGCAGATGGCAAGGTATTCTGTTAAGCTCCCATACCTCTCTCCCTATCCCAAATGCACCGTCTCTAATTTCACTCTCTTCACACTTCTCTTTACGTTTCTTTTTCATTTCCTTTCCCCCCCCATTCCCCTCTTTTATCTCTCCCCTCAGTTCCCTTTTATAGTCTATCTTGTACTCCATTCTGTGCAGCTCTATCTTTATCAGCCTTACTCTTTCCTCCCCGTTCTCGTCTATCTCTCAGATCCGAACTACGCGTGGCAATGACTTCTCTTCCCTGGCAATGAGCTATGAACCCTCAGGAGCAGCGGCGGCAATCTTTGGCCAGAAGAAAGCAGATCTCTTCTCTAAGATCTTATTACACCTCCTGCCTTTGGTTATGACACTATGGAGCAGGGTACTTACTGTACGCTTGTCACGAAGGAGAGTACAGCAGGCCTTGTCGTGTCAGACACACACTGGAGGTGACGCTTTTATCTTCTGCCAGTTCTCCAGCAGAGGTGCGTCCTCTCGCCGCTTTTGCGTTGTATACAAATGAGTTTTCCGTGTCGTTGCACGTGTTGTGCACATGCATAAATGTGTCTGAAACAAAGGACATGATAATGGATAGTCGGAAAAAGTCTCCTCCTACTAGTCCGGTTGCTATATATCACCAAGTCGATCAGCTGCACAAGCATCTGGAGACAGTAACTGGTGATGAGTTTACCTTCGAACCAAACGTCGACGTTGTTTCTGCAAAAAGCCAGAACAAGTTGCTTCCATCTGGTTGTAGATCTGCCAAGAGGGAGAGCCAATAGATTCAAACACTCGGTGCTGTTCGGATGTTCAGTAATGTTATGTATTGCCTTTTTCTTTGTTTGTTTTGTTTTTTGGTGTAAAATTGTTTGTGTGCTGATCAGTGTGATGATTTCATTACTGCTGGCTGTGCAACAAAGCGCCCCGCTGGAGGACAGTAAATACCTTGGCATCAGCTATTCTGTGCGCAGACCAGTTTCTCTGGACTTTGGTGGCTTTGGGTTTTATTTCCTTCAGGTCTGTTGTAGTGCAGAGTCATGCAGATTGCAACAAACTGCAATACCACTTATCTCACCTTCCCCTATAGTAGCTGCTTAACTTTATCTACAATCCCCCCGGTAGATAAAACAAAGCTCATCCTAAAGTCGCAAAAGAAATGCTAAATCTTCCACGCTGGAACTTGAAATATTATAAAGGAAAGACAAAACTAAACACCAATTCAAGAAATTTTTAAAAAAAAAAAAACTTTTAGAAATGATGCACAGCTTAACACTGAGAACAATATTGTTCAGAAATACAAGAAACAATTGTCAATGTCCACGACCGAACATCTCCGCAAACACACAATAAAATGCTTTATGGACTTGTGTTGTGCTGATGGAAACTATTTTCCCCTCAAAGCAATTCACAGCCGAAATGTACGAGCTGCTCAAGGCTGGATGGATGTGGTCGATTGCTTCTGGAGATGGAGTAGTTTATACATTTGCAACTGACAGCAGAGCCTAAAGTAGAAATGTGTTTGACATTTTCGATTTAATACACATATCTATTTAAACACATTTTTTTGCTTTTTCTCTAAAACTGATTCTTACAATTCAGACCTCCTATGTATTGAATATATATACGCTAAATATTAATTATGCAGATATGGACACTGGTCGTAGGAAGCTTATTGTAGCGTTGCACTCATTGTAAGCTCTCGTTAATTAAATCTAGTGTGGTTGCAGTCCTCCGACAATAACCCCGCTGTAGTGGCGACATGTTGTGGTGAATATTTCCTCCGTGCTTCAATTGAACGCAGCATAATTCATTGTCTGGCGTTATTTTCTGCACAAAGCCGCCATTATTCCGTAGCCATAGGCCATCTGATTAGCCAGTCCTTCGAGGACTCGACCGAGCTTCTGTGCAAGGTGATGCTGATAACTTTTACAAAAAGCACGCCGTGGTTCTCTCTCTGCAGAAAGCTCCGCTGCTAATAATACGACACGACGTAATCCTTCTCAGTTGGCTAATTAGGTTTATGATAGAACATCAACAAAAAAAATTGACTCGTAAGAATTATTTTCATCGGTGTGTCTCGGAGGTTGGGAGGCATTTGGTCGATTATCTGAAACATGGGAGGTACGAGAAACTCCAGATGCGGCTCAAAAGAGAAAGTTATTAAGCTCAGAGCATTTATGAGGCTGCAAATACGACCCGGGTGGTTTCTCTAATGATGACTCCTCTTTGCTATCTTCATTTTGTGTTTCAGAGGATCACTGTCTTGAAGTCTATAATCTAGTCTGTGTTACAGTGTGCCTGTAGTTCTACTGATTAGTTCTCCACTTGTGTGCTCTCTGTTTGCTTCTTTGTCTTCACACGGGCAGACAGAGGCATCCCTTATTCCCTCCTCATGCATGAAGGCCAGCTTTTTATCAGTCACCCCCGTGGAGAGAGAGAGAGAGAGAGAAAGAGAGAAACAGAAAGACATAGAGGAGGGTGGGAAGTTTTATAGAGGGTGTAATGGGTACAAAAAAAAAAACAGAAAGGAAGTTAAAACAAGGGGCTTAAAATCTGTATGCAACACAGAACGAAAATGAGATGAAAGACGTGGATGGCAGCATCTTTCATGAGGCACAACACAGACTTCCTGAGGACTTCTTTATGTTTCATTTCATGGCTGGATCTGGGAAATGGTCATTGGGATTTTGGCGGTAGATTAAAGCCAAACAAAGAATTCATTTCTAATCCCGCGAGAACACAAAACACAGACTCCTGAAGTCCCTGAAGGTAATAATCGTTCCCTGAGAAGATTCTTTAGATAAGTAAGCATTGCACTCCAGGTAATATCGAGGAGTCACAAAGTCTTTATTACTTCCCTCCTACACTCGCGCCAGTCTGTCTGTGTGTTTGCTGCTGCACCCTGGGATGAATTTATTAATCCTGGTCTGAAGTGTTGCTGAGGGAGCATGACCTCATACATCCAGGTCACGATTTTAGCTCCACACACCTCCGCCGGTAGTCGGCCTTCCTGACAGCAAGCAGTGGGAGTTTGAGCTCTCTTTGCCTTGAAATGACTTGGTCACCACTCGACAGAAATGAATAGAAATAACACCCGTTGCTCCCAATCGCTAGAATGACCCCAGAGGATGAGTTCACCCAGAAATGAGAATTCGGTCATTATCTACTCACCGCCATGCTTATAGAAAAAAAAGTTCCTCTAAACATTTCTGGAGCTGGAGAACAGCGCTGCAGACTCATCCTGCAGAACTGAAGCTGACAGGAAGAAAATGTAGAAAAGCGGCCCAAAGATTCTGACGTGACCTCGGCGGCCTGACTGGTAACAAAGGCCCAGAGCAAGTGGCTCTTTCTCACTGAATCATATACACTCTTATCCTCCACTTACTGTCATTCTTTCTGCATCACTAGTTCGGTCTCTAAAAGGCTTCCCCCCGCTCTGCTCTGTGACACGATCTGTCTGCGCTCACTGTCGGGCCGCTGCAGCTGACCCTTGATATCTCTATCACGGGTCATTTTCCTGAAGCTTGTACTGGACGAGCTCATCATAATACTGTAACTTTCGTATCTGTTTGCGACATATATCCGTGAATTCAAACATGTGTTTATCAGCCGTGTCCCTTCACCGCAAACACAGAGACGCGTTAGCTCTCGTCGGAAAACAAAATGCATTGGCATTTCTTTCCTACATGCTGTCGTGTTGACCGACCGCTGTTTGGATTTTGACCTCGCCGCGGCGTTTGTCAGTGCAAATTTAAACCCCATCCTGTACATCGTGCCTGTGTAATTGTAACAGCTAGATTTCAGAGAGGCGGCAGGAACTCCAGGACTCCAGGTAGTTCTGCTTCATCCTTCAAGACTTTTTTTTGTCTTATCTGTCACAGCTAGTTATACAGAGAAACAGGTGCTGGGCCCAAAGGCAGATGAGACAGAGGCAGCTGGATAACTTCAGTGATTTATTGAAGGAAAGCTTACATGAACACAGGCAGGCTGGCAACAGAAACTCAATATACAAGCAGAGGGTGGCTAGAAGGGAAGACGGGCAGAGTGTGAGTGGCTAAATACCTGCAGGCCTGATGAGGGAACTGAGAACAGGTGTGTAAGTGGGCGTGGCAGTCAGGTGATCAGGTCTGTGTCCATTCATTCATCACAAATGTAAATCAACATGAAGTCCACCACTGACGTAGGGAAACAGCTGAAGTGAGCCTGAGTCGTTTTCCCTTTACAGTTTTTTAGTATGCAATCAAAACGTGCTTCATGTGTAACTTCCAAACCCAGTTAGCATTTGTCTGGTGAAAACATGACATCAAATCAGGACGCACTCCCCAGCTCCTCCCTCTCGTCCAAACATGGTCACTTCTGCTCCAAAAGAAGAAAAAAACATGGCCCAACAATGAGTCCACAAACCACTCGACGACATCACAGTGGATTAAACGTCTAAATATAGCCAGCTTTTACCCTACTTGACATCCTCTGACCTTCGAATTGCCAAAAAAAAAAGCCGATCTCGCTGGAACCCCTTCACTGCTAAATTGTAACAGAAGTTCCAAACACAGAAGTTATTGACAGATAAGAAGTGACTGACACGGCTCACTGGCTTCTACCGCTGCCTGTGTGGGAGGTGGTGCGTGTTCCCAGCCAATGCAACACGGGAACAGAAGTATTAAAATAATCCTCCTGTGTTCATGTGGAAGACTCTTAATCAAAATTACGATCAAGTAAGAGCAATAATTTGATCATTTTGCACAGTCATTGTCTCTAAACACGGAGCCATTCAGGATGATTTATTTTGGTAGTTTTGTTCACGTTCCAAAATGAATTAGCTGCAGCGTGTCTGTCCTTCACACGTTTCCTCTCTCTTTGTCTCACAGGAGCTTTCAGTGTGCTTGTGGAGTTTTGTGAATAGTCAAAACACAGCTCCTGGTTGGCCCGGCTAAGTGTGTGAATGTTTGTTGAAGATCACGTATTGGGAACACTTAAGAGAGATAGACAGAGCCTGTGAGGGGGAGAGAGGCAAAGAGAATGGAGGGACGAGCTGGCATTCGGGCTGAGCGGCGAAGATGTATTCTAGGCAGCGCGTTTCTTTTCCGTCTGTGGAGGCCAGCTCTTTATGTGCTGCCTCTGTGGGCAGGCGGAGACAGGAAGAGAGACGGAGGCAGACAGAGTTGCCTGTAACGACCTGGGAATGAGGGCGAAAAAAGAAAGAAGAGAGACTAAAAAAAAAAAAAGCAGCAGAATGAAATCAAAACTTCAAAGGTGGGAGGGTTTTATATCCCCTGGATGACAACAAGAAGGATAGGTTTACTGATATGTGTACAGTATATTACAAGGAAAACTACTGATTGCCTTAAAGCAAGGCTTTTGAAAGAAAGAGCACAATCCTCCTCTTACAAACGAGAAGTTGAATTCATAAACAATAAAAAAACTAGCTTGATTCAACACACTGAGGCGTTTTACTGCTGCAGCCTAAATCCGGTATTTATTCCAGGTGTATAAAGAAAGTTGATGTTACTCTATATTTTTTTATTCGTCTGGTCCAAATGCCTGAAGGTGTTTTTCCTCCACCAGTTTTTTTACTGAGGACATTTTTGGAGTTGACTCGAGGTGATTTTCTGTTAACAAGTATTCCAGTATCGACCAGCGGCGATGCCTCATGGCGGCCAGACACACAGCACAATGTTCATGCTACAACTGAAAAGGCCTCCACACACCGCCCAGACTGGAACTGACGGCCAGCTGCCGTCATCTGACCGCTCCGTCGCCTCTCGCCTGACCGGTTCGGCAAAAAAGTTGCATCGAACACACCGCTTCTACGTGCTGCCGACTCCACAGCAGCGTGCGTGTTCTGCGGTGGCTTTCGCATGTTGAATCGGAGCAGACGCCGTCCACGTGGTTTCCGAAAGCTTCCGACGCAGCTGAACACACCGAACAGATTTGTTCCCGAACTCGTCCGAGTCTCCCCAAACACTTCACGGTGTGTTCCTGCCTCAAGTGTCCCCAAATAATGTTTGGTGACTTTTCGCTTGATAAATTAGATTTCCAATGTGACGTTGATTTATTAAAATAGTGCCTGTTTTGACCCGACCTTTGAAAGGAAATGCGAGTCTCCGTTTCCTTCGATTGCCTGAGTTTAGTTTAGTCTTGCAACACCAGCCTCGTCTCACGAGCTGTCCAGTCCACTGCAATCCAAAGGATGCCACCCACAGAAGAACAGTCTTGATTTGGCTGAAAGTGAAGCAGGCATATATATTTTTTTTATTGGGATTTTTGCTCCATTTACATACAGATCATGCAACAAGTGTTACGTGAACTGTCTGATTATTTTGTCAAGTTCACAGTTACGTAGAGGGACGATCACAGGAACATGAACGCTTTCTATGACCTGTCTTGTTCGGCTGCGACCTCTAGAGGCAGTAGTTAGTTAATGTAAGGAAGGCAATGATATAAACACATGAGACATGAGTTTATAATGCCTATACTCACAGTATGTGATGGCAGATGTTTAACAGATATATTAATAACCACACTGATGTGAGAAAGGTTTGATAAAACATGTTATCAGGCTTTAATATCAGACGACATACGCACAACTCCTCAGTCTATGTCAGCTTCTTTATTATCTTTCTCTCTCACGCGCACACACACGCACACACGCACACACACACACACACACACACACACACACACACACACACACACACACACACACACACACACACACACACACACACACACACACACACACACACACACACACACACA
>OMLP01031204.1:119896-134823 GCA_900302685.1 Spondyliosoma cantharus
AGACACTTTTGCACTCTCAAATTGCTTGGCTGAGTTCGTAATGTGAAGAACAGTAGTAGCGTGTGTGTGTGTGTGTGTGTGTGTGTGTGCGTGTGTGTGTGTCTGAATGTAAAGAGTTGGTTGATAGCATGTTTCGGTTTCCCGGCAACCAAATCAAATCAAAGGAGCGCGCCGAGGTCGAACCTCCTCTTCACCTCCTCACACATCACGTGTGCCGCGTTACCTTTTTATTTCTCAGCATGCAATTTCACCTGTTGGCAATCACTGACATAGAAAGAGAAAGAGCCTGAACACCGCCCTGATCTCCGAGGCAGCTTGAGTTGAAGATTAACAGCGGCTGAACTTCTGCAGGAGGTGCTTTAAAATATTGATTATTCGACGCTCGATCATTTCTAAAGCACTTGTGTGCACTCTTATGAACCATACCGTCAGATGTGCTGTCTCCTGGAGCTAGCTGCCATTCCTTAGGGGTACTGCTACCTCTGTAGCACAGCAGATAACAAGGTGCCCTTAACAGCGCGAAGGCTGGATGGACACTGTGTGGTCGGGCTGCTGCGTCACAGCTGCTTGAAAAAAAAAAAAAGACTCCTTACTGCTGCGATGTGATGTGCAAATCACAGTCCATGTCAAAGTAAAGAACGACTGATTCGCAGTATTCAAGTATTTGTTTTGTTTACTTGCAACACATTCACAGCACAGTGAGGACATGTTGTTAGTCAACGTCGTCTGGCGAGGTGCAAAATTTTGATACTGAAGTTTTAAGTGAAATGTTCACTGTGAATTATATTTCCAAGGGGAGAGAAGAGACTCGGGCACTCTGATTGATTTGCAGCACAGAATGTAATTTCTGCCTCTCGATCCAAACAAAACAAGATACACAATTAACACCGGATCATGGGAGTTGCTGTTTCCATTTCTGAACAGCCACCGCCGCTAATAAAAATCTGTCTACGTGACTCAGACTGGAATGTTCAGAAATGAAGGACGTTTTTTTCTTTATTATATTAAGTCTGGTCACGATCGCTGACTTCCTTCCTCGCTCTCTGAGAAGCTACAGCGGCAGGGAAAATCACAGACGTCTTTAGGTTTGAACAATGTAAATACACAAAGGTCTGGTCGTGTTTAGACATGTTTAACGGTGGAAGCTAAACGATGCTAATGCTCGACGTGCAGCGCAGCCCCGACAACGACGCCATACTTTACGACGTATCTGTCCTCTTCAGGTTACACATGTTACATAAATGAAATTTCTTGGTGATGAATGCATTGAAAGTACTCATCGTATTTTCCTCACTGAAATATACAAATCATTAAATCGGTGCTCGATGGGAAACGAGTCCAGTTTTTGTTGCTGAAGGTTCTCGATCACTACGTCTCCTGTTGACGGGTGAAACAGGTCCAGCTGCGAACGATACAGCACTTGATTTTGGTTTTCTTTCGGCTTTACTCGTCAGATTTCCTTGACTTGGTTGCTGGGTACCGGACATGCTTGAAAGCACTCACGGGGGCGTCACGTTTTGAAAGATGTGAGTTGGTTCTATCTTACATCACTTCATTAATGCTTCAAAGCAAAACAGGACCGGGTGCAAACGCCAATGCATTCATTATTAAATGTGTGTATATATTTCAACACTGGCTTAAGAATGAGAAAATCTCATTAACTCCGTCGGGAAATGTGTGTGTGATCTCATGAAGCACAGTTTGAACCAGTGATGTCACACCGCTGACTCAGAAGATCTCGCTCGTATCTACGTCTCCTGACGAGCCCCTGCTTCCGGGCAGCGAGAGTCATCTTTCTTTAAAGTGGACGTCTCCTGTCGTCCACCCGCCGCGTTGACAGACTGGCTCTGTGGCATGTTTACGCCACAGGAGCTGTTGGCGTCGCAAAGCTGTCACTGACATCTCTGCCACCGTCTCCCGCCTCTGTTTGGACTTCTTAATGATGCTGCAAGAAAAAAAAAAAACATTTCAAAAGGCAGATAGACAAACAAAGTCCTCACAGCACAAAGCCGTCACGCTGTGCTAGCCACGCATCATGTGCGCTGATCTAAGCGAGTGTGTCTACACATCGCCGGTCGCCGGTCTTAACGTCTAAGCAGCAGGACGGTGAAACAATGAAGTGAGTCCAGAACATGTTTCAGTCCACTGAGCCGCCCTCACTGTATATAGAAGTGAACTGTGTACTGATAACAATCCAATGCATTCTTATGACCTGTGGGCTCTGTGGGTGTGAACACATTTTCTTAAGAATATATATTCTTGTAGAATATAAAGGCCGACTATCCTTTTATAAAGTGACTTTAAATAAATCTTTTTTTGTTGTTTGGAGAAGCTGCATCAAATTCTTGGAGGGACTGCTGACAGATTTTCATGACTTCGTTTGACCTTTTTCACAGTTGCTTGTTTAATCGTTGTGTCAGGCTCCGGGCGGAAGATTTTTATAGATATAGGCTAATATAAAAAACACCAAGAGGGCGACAGCAAAGAATACAAACCTTCGGCCGGGGAGTGAAGCTGCTGAGCGTTCGATTGCATGTTTGCGTTTAGTGTGAGGGAAGTGAGGGACTTGAATAATTATTAGAGAATGGCTCAAGAAGTGCTTTTGACTCAGTTCAATAGTTTCTTTCATTGAAACTTGAAGAACTTGGCCTGCAGCAGAGTTTCTCCTTTTAAACTACAGTATCACTGCTCGACTAAACATCGAGGGTTTCTATCAGAGCGTCGTGTTTAGCCTGTTGGTGCAAATTGCATCTCCAGCCGGTAATAACATTGATTTTTTTTTTTCCCCCTATGCCCCATCAGCCTCAAGTTTCTCGCAATGATTGAGGATTTCCCAGCCTCCTTCTGAACATCCTGGCCCATAACAAAGCGTCCTCTGACTGTTATTAGCCTGGTGTTCCTGCATTTTCAAATCCACCCTGTGGCTGCTTCAGCGATGGAAACCGTGTCTTCCCCTTCATGAGAAATGATGCTTTATGTGATTTTATAAGCCGCCAAGAAGCACCACTCGTCCCTGAGCGCTGTGCCGTACAAGGAGAAGGAGAAGGAGAAGGAGAGGGGAAACTTTCAAGAGAGGTGAGCGGAGGATGTGAGGGAATAGGGCGAGCACAGGGGAGTGAAAGGGAGGATGTGGAGAGGAGGGGAGAACAGGCGATGGGGGGGGAAAGGGAGAACAGAAGAAAGGAGATCGATGAGCTGTGAGGAGGAAGGAAAGGCGAGCGGAGGAAAAGAGGAATCAAAGACGCACAAGAGGTCACGATGCTAATCCGCTGAGATCCTTGGAGACTCCCACCAATGTCACCGTCAGAGCACCCGGGGAGAGCAGAGGCTTCGTGTGGAGCCGCACAAGAGGAAGCACGATGGAGACAGCCACGAGCTGAAGGGCTTCAAATGACATATTATCAACCGAGTGTAAAGTAAAACCTTGGTTTTGTTTCTCGAAAAACACAAAAGTGCATTAAGTGGAGCAGACGCTCCATTTATAAGGCTTCAAAGAAAATAAAAGAAAGTCTTTTTGAATCACTCGGCTTCTCAAACAACAAGCAAATCACAATGAATCAGGAATCCTAAATATGAATAATGTCCTAAATAAAACAAACTCAATGAAACTGAGAAACTCGGTTTAAACTCCTGAGGAATAACCACTCTGATGGATTCAGTAACCGTAATGATCCATCAGCCCCGACGACGTTCTGTTGATGGAGACAAACAAGGCACAATGAAGGGATTGATCGAAGCGTCCTTTTGCTTCTGGCTTCACTGGCGCTGGCACTAGGTGGCTGTGATGGTCTGAGCACAGCGATGAAGACAGAGAAAGAGAGGAAGAGGAGCAGGACTCAGCTCCTCAAAGCCCCGCAGACTCTTTACTTCCATGATATGAGGGCAGGACACGAGTCTCCTCTGGGGTTTAAAATGGAGGAGAGATGCTCCCACATAGACTGCTGCTCTGGGAGAGGGTAAGAATATAGTGTGTGTGTGTGTGTGTGTGTGTGTGTGTGTGTGTGTGTGTGTGTGTGTGTGTGTGTGTGTGTGTGTGTGTGTATATTTAGTTACAGTACAGCTCACGTGTATCTGGGGACCGGCTTTAAATTCACCACGGCTCCTCTGCGCCTGAAGTCTTTAAGCATGCTGAATACGGCGTTTCACTTGAAGCTGCACACATTTCCTGAACAAAATAAAAACTCTCCTCATTATCATTCACGTCTATGTGTGGCGAGTGGCAAACACGAACTCAGCAGCGAAAGCTCTGTCCGAAAAGATCCCACGCGTCCTGCTTCTTAAGCGTCGGCGTCTCGTACGACAGCTCAGCTCAGTCTAACGCCAAAGCATATGGACGGACCAGCCGATCCACTAGAGGACAGGATGCGAGTGCCGTCGCCTCGTCTAGGTGGAGAAAAGTACTTGTCTATAGATGTTGCAGTGCCAGCAGGGGGTGTTCGTGACGGGAGGACAAAAGTTAGAGCAGTCACAAAACTTTCATCAACGAGGCCGGGGTGAAGTCAATGTGAAGTCAATCGTCAGAATGAAATGTTGGCTGCAAAAACTTACTTTTTAAACTTTTAAATAGGATGGAAAATGCTTTAGAGACTACATTTTTAAGATTTTTTCTGCATTTATTCAATAGTGGAGAGATGACTGAAAAAAAAGAAGGAGAGAGAGATGCAACAATGGGCGTCAGACAGATTCAAAATGCAGACGTCGTGGTTCATGGTTAAGAATTCATTGCTGGTGACTCAACCTCCAGGCCACCGTAGCACTCTGCTGCAATCAATTCAGATGATTCAAAAAGTCCGACACTCCGACAACAACAGCCGCCACTTGTTTTCTGGCAGCTTGAACAATAATATTCAGCGCTCTAAAAGCAGACAGAAAGCAAAATCAGCACTTGTTAACTCAACGCACACATTGAAAACACATGTATGGTGACTAAAGCTGGTGTTCAAAACCAAAACATGATCTTTTCCTCACCCGAGTGGTGTTTGTGCCTAAACCTAACCAGAGCACAAGCAGAGTGCTGATAACATTTAAAAATGGACGTTGCAACAAAAGAAATCCGAAGCTTCAACATAACCTTTTATTGCCGTTTATTCTGGCGATTGGGTTGCGTAGAACACTGAGCTAATACATCACGCGATTGTCATTTTCTTATAAGCTTACATACAATCTGACTTCTTTTTGAAACGAGCGGAGTCTTCCCCTTGCAGGTTTGATGGGACTTCTAACTTTCAGACCATCCATTATTTTATACAGTTGCTGCACAAAGGAAACCAGGCAGGAGTTTAGACGGCATGTCCAACACCTGGTAATGTCTTGGTTGACGTGTCGGCGATGGTGCCATCTCTGCAGCGTATGATTCAATTATGAAAAGCTAATTCCTGATTAACGTCAAAAACACTGGTTCTATTCGAGGGCTGTGGATGTAAACAGATAAATATATCCACTTAAAGATGTTTCGTGGCCGAAGGTGACAGAACAACATCCAGAAAAGAACAAATAATTTCCTCATATGGGTTTTATGTTTATGTCTCAGCTCGCCATAAAGCGATGATGGAAAACGTGCTTTGATAATGTATTCTTCTTCCTGTCACAGCGTGAGGTGTTTACCCGCATCAAGTGAAATAACACATTGTTTTCCATTTCAGGGCGGATGATTTAAATATCATCTGGCTGTGCGCAGTTCACAAAAAAAACAAAACAAACGATGTTCAACTCATTCCTGGGTTCTTAAGTTCATGCTTTTGTAATGATGCCGAGCTGCCGAGGCGTTCAATTTTCTTTTGCAGCTTTGAAAATAAAGAGGAGGTATCTTTGTGTCACCGTTCTGAAATACTGTGCAGAAACGTTTGGTCTTTCACTGCAGTCTCATTAGCTGCCGTGAGGAAAAAAAAAAGCAATGCAGAGAGAAAAGGAAATCGAGGTGAGACGCTTCTGTTTCAACTCTCATTGAGCTTGAGCTGAAAAAGTTTAAAAGCGTCATCATCATCAGGGATTAGTTCAGTGTCTTTGGAAACCAGGCAGGGTTGGAGATATGGATTAACTCCTAAACAAGCGCTCCATGAATTATATCAAAATATTGCGTGGTTATTTGGACTCACACAAGCAAAACCTCTGCTGTATGTTCATGTGTGTGTGTGTGTGTGTGTGTGTGAAAAACCCTGAGGGAAAGTTGATTA
The DNA here is from genome assembly GCA_900302685.1 of Spondyliosoma cantharus. Taxonomy (NCBI): domain Eukaryota; kingdom Metazoa; phylum Chordata; class Actinopteri; order Spariformes; family Sparidae; genus Spondyliosoma; species Spondyliosoma cantharus. Next base: position 126,070 of record OMLP01031204.1, read on the forward strand.
AGTGATTTTCTTATAGGTGGTGCACAAAGAGCAGCGTCTGCCTGAAGGCGTCTGGTAGGTGATGGGATTCTCCAACCATTAGACTCACTTGCCCAAGAATATTATTATTGATTTTGATCTTGAGCTACGGCTTATTGAATGCACCGACTTGTTTTTTCAACTGCAAACAGCAGTAGTGGGAGCTATCGTTCAGTGCTAATGACATCATTTTGCAAGGATGCCTTCTCTCTCCTGAATGGGCGCTGTAAATATATTTATTTATCTCTTTCGCAGGCAAGTTCGAGGGGGGAGAGGAGATTACCTGTCGAGATTATGCCCGATGATTAATGTTTGTTTGGGCAGCGCGAGATAATGCACATTTGATTTAATGACTAAAATGAATCGCTTCTTTGCAACTCGCAACTTCAAATAGCTTTTTGGGAGGCGAGGGAGGCTGGAGCGATGGAAAAATCTCTGAATTTCTAAACACAGGGAAGATTAAAAGACAGAAACGGGCTAAATAGGGCTATACTTCATGTAATCTTGACAGTAATGTCTTGTTCACGCCCATGAAAAAAAAAGATATGAATATAACTCGTGCATTATAAAGAGAAGGAAATACGCATCAGTCATATGTGTTGTTAAGGGTACAATTTATGCATGTGAACATGCATGTTTGAAACCATTGTGTCCATTTTCATGCTTACTTTTCACATTAACTTTTAAGAATATAATTGCATCTTTCAGTGCGTCTCTCAGATAAACCTGCTAACGGAGATCTAGGATGGGTTCACGCTGAGATCACAACCACCTTCCATCTTACACACTTACACAAGTGCTACAAAGCAAACAAGAAAATCCCAAACTATGACTTCCAGTGATGGACCATTCAAAATCCCTCCCACCATAATAATATAAAGGAAAAGTGACTGCGGTCAGTTTGATGTCACAACGTGCCTGACATTGTTTCAATGGCAGAGATAAGTTTAAAGTTATATTCCTGCAAGGCAAGACCAGTCAAAACACAGAAGTATCTAAAAGTGGTGCGCAGAGAAACATTTTGAGGGAAATAAAATCAATTAGGAAGAGATTAAAGATCATCCACCATCCAGTCGTCACCTTCCATCTCTATGCTCATGATGTTACAGACATGAGCAGTCAGTCAATTTGATGTCGTGCTTATTGCACTAACTAAAAAGTGGGATAACTTTAAGATTGGGGGATTCACCAGCTGATGGATTGATATTCAGTCGATGCTTCCGCACCACAGGGAATGTCTGCAGCCTGTGTTGAGACTCGCACCATAAGGGGTTTGCCGCAAACAAATCAGAAGGAAAGGAGGTGAGTTTGTGAGTGTTTTGGTCCTGCAGCGGAGCCTGAAGCTAATTTCCACCAGTGCTCCCATGTTCTCACAACTATGTCCTCTGTGGTGCGTTCCTGCCACATTAGCGGCATTTATATTAAGTGAGCCAAGAGTCTGGAGTGAGCTCAGACAAGCAGAAGTGATGGACCACAGCCCCGCATCAGGCCTGCAGTTAGTTTGCCCCCTCGAGAGGGAAACTACTAATAAATGAGTCACTCCAGCTGGTTTGCTCCATGCTGGCTGTAAAGCAGCGAGTTGAAGAGCGTGAACCATCGCAACACCAACAAATCTGCTCTCATTAATGTGACGTTTCTTTCCCGTGATCAAATGTTTCTTTTTATGTCTCTCATATGCTTTAGGTTCATGTGTGCATTTAGAAACATCCTGCCGGCCCAATTAACATTTTCCTGTAAATTGCCACGTGAAAGCACATCGACGGTCGCCCGACTCGCCGTCTCTCAGCAGCAGAAGGGGGGATACAGTGGCACAAAACTTATGGCTATAGATCATCAATCTCACGGTGGATCCTGTGTATATTAAATAACCTTTACCTTGTCCTTCCAGGTAAATTGGTTATATATGTTTTGTATGACTGAAATTGTCCTACAGCGACATCGTGTTTAACTCTAAAGCGTGAAGTTCTTCCAGCTGGACTCCAGGTGGGCTGAGTCGTGCAGGACTGACCAGCTAGTGGAAAAAAAAAGACAATTTTAAATGTGTAACTTTATGCTAATTAGAGCAACATTTGTCTCTCGGCTACATTTTCTCAAAAAAAAATTGCAATGCTGGGTGGCCACTTTGATGCCACGCTCAGAGTGGAGACTCAACTGTTGCACTGCATCACGTAGATTGTTGGATAAAGTGCAGGTCGCTTATTTACACAATGTTTTGCAAATTAGTATGCTAATCACTGTCCATCCATCCATCCGTCCATTATCTCTAACCACTTATCCTTTTCAGTGTCACAGGAGGGGGGCTGGAGCCGATCCCAGCTGACATCGGGCGATTGCAGGGTAAACTCGCCAGGTGATCACACGGCTGCGCTAATCATTAGGTCATGAATACTGACACGATCGTAATGACAGACACAAAGAAGAAGCGGCGTCTTTGTCTCTGAGGCGGTCCATCATTCCCACTTTCACGTGTCTTTGTTTGCGCCCCTGAGCTTGTTAAAAATAGGGCCCGCGTTTCTCGGCATCCGTGCTGCCCATTAGTGGGTTTTGATTTGCACATATTAAATCTCGTCACACCTGCTGTGAACAGTTGGCATGAAGAAAGCCGACGCGTCCTCGCCCCTCTCTTCTTTGCATGTTTTTTAATTTTTTCTACCACCTCCCACCTACAGCACATATGTGGATAATTGGACGTTAGCGTAACTCCACAAAGCCCGGGGGTCAACACAAGCTGAAAAACTAGAAAAAAAACGGTGGAGCGCCGCGCAGGTGGAACGTTAAGATTGATGCCAACGCTAACATTTCCATCACAACACGTTTTCAAAAAAGATTCACTGTATCTGCCCACCTCCTTACTAAAAATGTGCACGACACCAGCAGCCCAGTGGCTGAGTTAACGTTTTATTACCAACCCTGCCCAAGTGAATAAGCTAAATGTGTTAAATGAGAGTGTTTGTTGCTCTCGGGGAGCCGTGGGTTTATTTTATTATCATGCAGAGATTGTTAATGGAGAATTCTGCAAAATTGTGAAGATTTGAGTGCACCCCAGAGCACAGAGGGTGTTTCTGCGGTTGCTGTATGAGCAGCCGTCTTTTAAAATATCTTTAGAAATGTACATTTTCAGCCATTTAACACTTCATTAGGTCTACACTCTTAAATTAAAAAAAGACACGATAGGAACTTAACATCCTAATTATATCATTTTAAAACCTCTTCACATATCTTACCTTTTCTAAAAAAGGCACATCAAACATTCCTGATTCCTGATTATTTTCAAATCTAATTTGAAAACCAAATGCTGTAATAAACTGTAATTTGACTGCATGTGAATGAACTCCAAATGTCATTAGCCTATTAATAGACCTACACTGAGAAATCGACAGAACAATCGAGGCACAGGAGAAGTTGCCAGTCCATCATTACTGCCACTCAACACATTTTCATACAGCAGGGATGGATCTGCTGCACACACACGACCTTTTCAACATATATGTCCTTGCAGCTGTGGCAATATTATACATTTTCCATTCTCGTCTCACAAAGCCGCTGCCCCTGTAGAGGCTGCGAGGCTCTCAGAGCTGTTTCTAAATATACTGTTGAACCAATACGTCTTAACTTGGATTCGTCTTCTTTTTTTCCCACACGGCAGTGCTCAGCGCCGCCCGGCTCAATATGTTTGGGAACAGAAGAGTAAATGTCAAGGTCTTCTACTGTTGGCCCGTTCCAAGCAGCTGAAGGATAAGTGCAATTGTATTCTCCTACAACACTTTTTAAAACTTTTTTCGAGGTATTTTCAGGTGGAATTCGAGTTTTTATTTAGCAAAGCAGACAAAAGATGGAGGATAACAAAGAGTGACGATTGCAGGGAGAGGACGGTTCCCAGAGATGGGCTTATTTATCACCTGTAGCTAAATAATATCGAATACCGTACACGACAACAAAAGGAGGGAATGTGCGGAGCCTGTATAGCAGCACAGTGGGAACTGAAAGCAACAACAAATTAGGACATCAGCTACAATCTGAGAGTCAGCGTTGCCAGTTTGGGCTGATGATTTAACTTTTACCAGCCATGTGGACGGTACTTCACCGTTCACGTCTGTGTGTTTGTTTGAAGCAGGACCTGCCACGGAAGCAACTTTGAGTTTGTCAGCTGCACTTTTTGACAACAAAAACATACGAGATCAGAAGGGACAGGTTAAAAATTGTTTTGTTGGCTTTTTCAGCTTGGTTATTAGCTTTTTTAAATTCCCTCAGATGAATTCAATTTTGTCATTATAATGAGCAAAGATTGCCATCATGATCATCATCATCACAGAAAAATTACATTGTAATGAATAGCAAACGATGCTTGTCAAGCAGAGATTACAAAATAATTAGTATTTGATCACAAACACGCTGCCTCATATCAATCAGAAGATGTGGCAACATTTAAGAATTTATTTCTTCTATATCTAATTTAGAGGAAAGTGGAACTTTTGAGTGATGCTGGATTTGTGCTTGTTTACAGTCACTGCAGATTTTTTAATTGGCTTCAATCAAATGTTCCAGCGTTCGGTGGTGGAGATTGACCGATCTGAGAATTACCGCAGCTCTTCAGCTCTATTTAAGTGTGAGTCTGTCAGCCCCCATTTATTTGTTCTGCTTTCAACAAAACTGGAAAAAAAACCCTCTCAGTTATTACACCAAAAAGGAGAATGTGCCGTCTGCTTTCCCTGCCAACTGAGACATTTCATGCTCCGCTGTTTTGAAGCTCCTTCTCATCTGAAAGAAAACTGTATCTCCCATGGAAATCCTGTCTCGCCCTCTGGTTGTTATTCCAATTAAACACCAAAAAAAAACAAAAAAAAAAACACAACAGATCATTGGAACAGATGGTCAAAATATGTAATCAATCATTAATTGTTACTTGGCTTCTGGTTCGCTTATTTTGAAAATGTTGTTCTCTAATCTCCCTTAAAAAAAGAAAAATGAAAAGAATTCAGATTTGCCCACAGCAACCACAGACCCACAGTGTCTCCACGCTCCCTTATTTAGCTCAAGTTTTTCCTGTTAGTGGCTATATTTTATTAATAATAAGCACAAACTTTGCACATTCTCAGCCAGGTTTCGGAGCGCTGCACAGCGGCTGCCCTCTTTAAAGCCGAGACATTTCTTTCCTCCTTCCTGCTGCCGCTAATGCTTTTAGTCTCAGGGCGCCATTTTACACCGCAGAGCATGGAATTCGACTTAATGTCGTGAACAGTGATTTGTTACCACGGACACCGGTCTCAAATGGCTCAGATTGTACCTTGCTGGTGGGTCACTTTGTGTCGTTTCGGGGGCTCCATCATCCTCTGCAGGTTCTCCCTGCAGGCGGGTCCTCACACTCCACCTGCTCGCCTATTCTGTGGGGTGTTTGAGTTTATAGTAAATACAAGTGCTGAAGTACTTGCAGCCTTAAACGCTGATACTTTAAACAGATTTCCGGGCCGTTTGCATTCACCTCGGGAAGTCAAAATGCTTTTTCAGAAGTGAAATGAATTCCTCATGTGGCTCTCGAGTCTCTATATGTTATCGGACTGAATGGATCACATTGTGGTGGTGAAAGAAGTCGTTTTGAGGAGATTGGGACATCGCAATGCTTGTTACCGTTTACACTAGATATTTTAGGACCCAAAAGTGGACACCAGGACAAGGGAGATGGTTAGAGGAATTTATTTTCGACGGAGGGAGGCGGTAGAAGTGGCTCGAGCTCAGGCAGGTGGTACAGCAGGTGGCTCAGTGCTGCGGCGTGGACTCACGCTGGCATCGGCCGAGGTATAGAGTTAGGCTCTGGAGGGATCCACGGCGGAGCGCAGGCAGGTTGCAGAGGTGCAGGGAAGCTGGAACTTGGATGTTAGCGAGGCAACAAACACATTGACACAAGAGACTAGAATCACAGGGGACGGTGCACCACACCGAAGAGACGGACTAATCCGGCAGTGAGCAGACAGCAGAGTATTTGAGCTGCTGATGATCAAATGTGCTGCAGGAGTGTGAGACTCCAGTCAGCAGGAAAGCCACACCCAGCCTCTGCAGAGCACCTCTGAAAACACAAAGACACACCAAAAGTCCTCATTCTGACACTGCTGTTGCAAAATACACAGTCAGGCCACAAAGCCTGGAGCTCATTCTGCGGGGCTCTGTACAATGATATCTGCTGCTGGTGATCGCCTAACTAGCTGGAGGAGGATAGTGAGGAGATGGTGTTGATCCAGGTGAGCTACATCAGCTGATTTCCCTCCAGAGTCAGGCTTCCTGATCTGAAACAGGCCAGTGTAGTTAACACAGCCGGACATCCGACTGTTGGACAACTCTCATCCCGAGCAAACAAGACGTCAAACTGTCTCTGGGAATTCATGTGGGTGAACCTCACAGTAGCTCCGATTTGAGCATCACCATAATGTTGTCTTGATCCTGCTCATCGATGGGGGAGGTTCTGATCGGAGATCAGCAGCTGTGTCAGGCAGGCTGCACAGCTGCAGCTAACTGCACAGATACAGGGCGGCTGATTAGTAATTTGCCCTCATTTGGTTAAGGGAGAAGGGTTTTAGGGCTACTTGATTGGAGGTTGTGAACCAGAAGGGAGTTTCCTCCGAGACTTTAAATTTAAAGGTTAATGAAGGGAAGCAGGAGAATAAATGAATGGACGGAAGCCAAGGGGTGTGGCATCGAGGGCATAATGAATGAAGAAAGAGGAGCAGTAATAAAGCGGTTCTCCTGATTAAACTTTTGCTTAGCTCCATTTATTTTGTTATGTGGCGGACACACAGGATATACGAGCATAAAAACAGCAGCGCTGGCAGCTGAACTCATCTAAATGAATGCTTTACACAAATAATGAGAGAGATGAAGCTTAAAGCTGAGAAATGTAACTTTTTTTTCTTATTCGGCTCACAGAACACAATTAGCCTGTTTCAGCACAAGCTCGGTAAACTGTATTCTGCTGGAAACGATGATCTGAAACCCACTTTATATGTAAATACACCTGATTAATTCTGTCGATACATAATGATGAAGAAACACATTGTTTTAGATTGTGCTGACCTGAAGGAAGTTAACCCGCTTTAATCAAATCGTGTTAAGACGAGGGTAAATCTCCCGTGAGTCAAAGTCAAAACCATTTTTTGTGACACAAGATTACACTTGTTCGAGTGCTTATTATAGATGTTCCTACATTACACGTCTAGCGGTTTGTTCAAAGTCATTTTCACTCATTATAGCTTGTAACTCTAGTTTTAAAGAGTAAGTCTCGGGTGTTGTTCAGCGCCGGTGCAGCAGCGTTGGCAGTGTCGCCAAATTTAAGCGGCGCAAATTTGCCTAATCGGAGCATCAGACCCACTCAATTAAGGAGAAATTAACCCAACTGGACTGTTGTGGTGAGGAAGGCGCTGGGCCTGAAGGCAAAGTTATTTGGGGTAATTGGCCTTGCATGGCCCCTGCTGCTATCTGCGTGTGTGAATATGGGAATGGCGAGAGGCTAAAACACGATGTAAGTGTTCATTTAGACACATGGTGAGCAGCCGGGCCATCCAGAAGGAGCTTGGAGCAGAGCCACTGCTCCTCTGCATTGAATTAACGGCACGTCCAACTAGGAACTGACTCTCAACTTTGACTCCGTGCTTGCTTGTCTGGCTATAAATCTGTTCTAAACAGGAAACATTGAAACATGCTGTGTCTCAATTCCTTCGTGGCCTCACACATCTCAAGATTCATTGCGCGCACGAAAAAGTAGAAAGAAAGAGAGAAATTGGCGACATCGCGTGGCGTAGATCGTCACTGTCGCGGGCCTGGGCGGCAGAAATCGTGACGTAAGGGTAAAACATGTGGTGACGCAACCAGGAAGGCTAGACCGTCACATTTAACAACGGCTAACGTACAAAAAATGGTCCTGGTGCCCGCCGAGTAAAATTCTAATGCAGGATTTTTAATTCTAAATAGTGTAACCATTTTTGAAGAATGTAGATTTACACTGAGATACTTAGCACTGTGATAAAAGGCAGGATTTCTGAGCTTCCGGCACATTTAAAAACACATTAAAGTGGGTTTCTGACATAATAAAGTCCATTTCTGCAGCTCCAGTTTCAGCATGACATACTTTCCTTCCTCACTGGGACGAAGCAGAATCAACTCTGCTGGAGGGCTGTGTTTGATATTGTCCGGCACATTTTTCGCAAAGAGTTCCAAAAAAAAAAATGCTTTTTGTGCAAGTTTGGTGTGAAACCCTTATTTCAGGGGACCAGTTTTAAAAAAATGGATTTGGGTCGAACACATAAGGAACTCACGTGATAGCAATTCAATTGGCCTCCTAAGAGGGAAAATAAAAAGCCCTTACACACTGTAATTCACGTAAAAGGTTGAAACTGAATACTCTGACCCGCTGACACGTGTTGCCTCCCACTCCTGACATATTGTAATTGCCGCGCCACACACATGCTCTCATTTAAACGTTATCCGAGCGTGTTCTCCGGTATCTACCCCGCAACCACTCATTATGGGCTGCTGTGTTCTTGAAACCGTGTGAAGATTAGTAGCTCTGCAGATGCAAATGGATTTGCTCCTGGCTGATCCTGACACCAGCAAATTTAGTCTGCAAATTAAAGCAAAATAGGGAACAGTCCGTCTTGAATGACAGGCTAATCTTAGCGCTCTGTGCTTGTTGGTGGGTGTTGGAATCTGTTTATGCCTTTTCCTTTTTTTTTTTTTTTTTTTTTTTTTTCC
>OMLP01031213.1:10854-29983 GCA_900302685.1 Spondyliosoma cantharus
TGGGGGGGGGGTGAGAGGAGAGACGTGAACCAGTTTGTGTGACTGAGCAAGAAGAAGGGAAGATGCGGACGGGAGGAAAAGGCGACAAAGGCCGTACCGCAGAGATACCTCGGCGTGCGTTGAACACATGGACGACCGCAGCGTGCATCAGGGGGTCAGGAGGTGTCGTTCAAACGATCACGCGCGTGTCAGCTCGTACAGATACGCGTCTGTTTTATAGATCTAGCCTGAGGTCTGATTGCAAGACCTAGAAAACGCACAAAAAAGGGTCGTTTTTTTGTCTGGAGACGGCCGCGTTTCTTTACCTCAGGCTGCCTGCAGCATATAGGGAAGTCCATTCAGTCAGATAATCCCTACACTATAATGGGCGATATGATAGAAAATCCCCTAATGCAAAGGGATAAACTGAATGAAGGCATGTATAGTAATGTCAACCAGCTGCCGTCTGCATCTCTTCTGCAAAAAGTCTCCATTAGCGGGGGGGGGAAAAGGAACATTTATTGACTCAAAGTGTGACGAAGGAACCGAGACGCCGGTCACTTCCTCAAGTCGGTGGAAAGCCGTCCCGCGGTCGGGGATGAGTAACGCAGGGACGGTGAGTGTTTTTACGAGACGGCCCTCGTAACCAGGAGAGCAAAAACCGGATCGACGACACCTTCCTGAAGATTAAACATCTATTGTGCTGCTTATGTGACACGCCGACTGTTTGCATTTAGACTCAGGAGTTTTACTGAGTCACTCTGCTTTTACATAAGCCGCGCGTAGGAAGACAAATCGTACCTGACAATATTTGGAGCTGCGTTTGTTCCTATTACTGCGACTGATTGCAGAACGGCCAGATGTCCATAAAAGGGACGCGTGCCTCTCGACGAGCCCGCCGCTCGGACCTCACTCATTAGAATAATGACCTGTAATCCTATTATCGCGACACTTGTATTGTCTTGTCGGACTCGACAAGAAGATTAGTTTGATCATCCAACTAGTACACCAGCACACAGAAGGATAAACAGCTGCCGAGTGTACAAATCTCACTGAGACCAACGAGAAACAGAGGCCAGAATAGTAGCACAACAGAATTTAACGTTGGTCTCGATATGTGAATATTAATGTCTTTACAACTGGATAATAAATCAACATAATCTTGGATGCTCTCTACTATCAATATCAGATCTGCAACAACTATTTGAATTGTTGTTTTAATCTCAGGATCTTCTGCTTTACTTTGCTATTCATTATTCTAAATGAACGGACTTTGGGTTTTGGACTTTTGGCTGGAAAAAAAAGAAGCAATCTGATGCTTTATAGACTAAATGATTCATCGATTGATCATCAAAAAACAACGGCAGATTCATCGATGCTGAAAATAACTAACAGCTAACTCACATTTTCAACAGCCTCCTGGGTTCGTGTACGAAAAGTCATCGTAGCTGCAGTCGATGCTGTGCAATGTGTTGACTCACATTAAGGTTTTTGTAAAGAGTTTTGCAGCAATTTCAGCATCTGAGGCCGTTTGTGCAGATCTCTGCGGGAGTTAATGCCTTGGTAATTAATTGGTGACACATCATCAATACAGTCATTGATTAGGAGCAGAGATGCAGCTCACGGACAGGTTGATAAATTATGTATTGTTTTGAAAAGCGGCCTCAGAGGTAAGTTATCGCGAATACCGAGCAAAGCTCGACCGATACGATCAGCCGATGTTGATCGTCGCCTATCAAAGATACAGTGTGACGTATCGGCATATTGTTGTTTGACATGCGGCGATGGAAACTATTATTTTTAGAGATTATAAAGCAGGAAAAGGACGCTTGGGGTCATTTATAATTATTACATTCCGAGTGAAACTGACTGTTTCGGTGCTCGCATGTCATTTTAGACAGCAAACTTTATTTTTAGCGGTTCAATCATTCCCAACTCGACACTTTGGGTCGGTAGGACGGGTCGGCCACCAAATCAAGGTATCAGTATTTACATATAAATGCTTGTCACACTTGTTGGTTCGGTGCATTTGAGGGCTCACTGCAAAAGATTGTTTATCAGCTTATATATTGATTCTGGTATTTTTGCTCTCCAATATCAGAATCGGCAACGGCCCATAAATAGGTTTATCAGTTCAGCTGCAATACTGATCAGTAAATACTAACGTCAATAATAAAAACCTCCCGTGGAATACAATCCGTGACACCCGACCGCGGGGAGCAGATGCACCGTCTGCTGCCACAGCTGTGGACCAATGAGACTAAGCCCTTTAACTTTCCTGCTCTGCCTCCCTGTCAGACACTCAAGCAATGAGTTTCCAGTAAGAGCTAGACACTAATCTCCTGCGAGGCCACTACAAGAGACGGAAATACGAAGAAAAGTGCAGAAAGGCACTCTGCAGGATAAACTTGTGACCGATGCGATGGAGGTCGGAGGAGCCTGAGGCCTCGCGGCGAGAACTGATTGAGCGGATATCGATCGAGGAAATAAAAAAAAATGTGGATTTGATTTTGATTGTTCGCCTGTTGATTCCCCCGTAGGTCACTTTCACACAAAGTCTGGACCTCAATAATGAGAAAACTGATCACGAGCAGCTGAGGCCATTAGACGAAGATGAACCACTGTGGAGCGTCCTCCATGATACCGTTTTAATATCAGAGCCTCGTGTTGCTGCGTGGGCTGTTCTGTGCAGCTTTACACGCACAGCGGTTTTCTCAGGTTGACCTGGAGAGAGGGAAGGAGGGAGGGAGGACAAATGTTTTCTGTCTTTTTTTTCCGACGAGGGCTGTGTGAGCGCGGACGACAGGGAAAAAGGGAAAAAAGGGACGGACATGCGCTGCTGTGTCGCTCTCCCGTCCTCTTTTTTTTTTTGTCCCAAAATGTACTCTGCTTGTATAATCCTCAACACTCAGACAGTCTGGATGCGAACAGCGCACATCCTCCTCCACACGCGCTCCTATTTCTGTCTGTGGAGGTCACACCGAGAACCGCTCTGCTCTGCTGCCTGAGCGGCACGAGGGTGACCGTCCACTGCCTCCCTCCTCCTCCTCCTCCTCCTCCTCCTCCTCCTCCCTCCCCTTCTTTTGGTGCCAAAGACGGACATTGTTCCTCTCATCAACATGAAAACACTGACTGCTGTGCTCCCCCACTCGCCAGTCTAAGCACATGTTGAGCTGCTCATTAGCTTTTCCCTGACAAGATCTCTGGCTCTCTCTCTCTCTCGCGAGCTCATGTGCTGCAGACGGAGGGGGGCCAAAGGTCAGCCAGTCCAATTCCACAGGACAGGAAGTATATTAGAGCCGAGCCGCCAAGAAGGGAGACGTTTTTAGTGGCGTCGCCGCAGAAAATGACACACGATTAACGATCTCTCTGTGTAATAAAGCTGGGTGTGGGAGGCTGAAGGTGACAGACACACATAGTTCAATCTGTGGGCCTGCCTGTCTGTCTGTCGGGCTGACATGTCGACAGGAATGCGGGTGAAATGTCCCAGAGACGTCACGGGGACAAGAATCCGGGTGTCAAACACACACTTGACCCTCCAACAGGTGAGCAGGAATTCAACCTGCGCAGACATGCGTGGACGCAAAAGCGAAATCATCAGGCGCCTTCCTGCCTTTCGTAGCACCGGTGTGATGTTTTCAGAGGGGACGCTTCACTTCTGACACACTTCTGCGTTTTGTTTTTTCTTCTATCAGCTGCTTTAACACACCAGACATAAACACACCGGTTGATACGCTCAGCCTGTGGGAAACTGTATTTCACACTGGTGTCATGAGTAGTGGTGACGAAACCGAGCTGTTAAGATTATTACACTGATATATGAAGACGTGCATGAGTCATAATGCAGATGTGACACAATTTGGGTTTCTGAGGAAGAAGTCAGGGTGATTCTGGGGGCAGTTGCATGAGGATATCAATAGACAGCGTGTTTGTGTTTGTGTTTTTTTTTATCTTTTCAACTCACCAACTCATCCAGATTTCGCATGTCACATAAAACTCTCTTCTGGGGCCAGATGAAGGGCTCTGGATCCGGTTCGTCCACGTCCGGATCCTCCACGCTCTTACTGCTGCTCTCTTTCCGGCTGAAGCACCTGCTGGGTGGGCTCTGCTCAGACGGCTCCCCGTCATCGATCCGCAGGCTCTCCTGGTCCCGGATCTCCTCCTCGATCTCCTCCTCCAGCTGGATCAACATGGGGGCCAGCATGCCGAACTTGGAGCCGCGCCGCGCCACCTCGAGGAGGCACAGCACGAAATTCTTCTCGTTGCATCTCTCCACCAGGTCGTTGGTCTCGAACATGAGCACGTCCTTGATCCAGAGCTCCTGCCTGCACCAGCTGATGAAATTGGACACGTTATCCCGCGCCAGGAACGAGCCCGGGATCACGTTGCGCGACTGGAAGACCACATCTTTGGACGGCACCTTCATGGACTGCGCAGCCTCCGGGTACTCCAGCTGGAAGTCCTGCGCGGCGCGGTTCACGTTGTTGGCGTGCCGACACAGGGCACAGCCCGAACCGAGCCCGTCCATAAAGGTGTCCGCAGTGAGATCTAGGTCGTAGAGGGTGTTCAGCCATTCCGCCAGATCCTCCTTCATGGCGTACAGGTACTCTTCGCTGGATTTGAAAGGCCGGATACTCTTGGAGGCGGCGGACTGGATGTTGCTCTGATCAGCCATATTGTCGGATTCTGTATCAATAAAGTCTACTTGATGATTCCCGATTGTCTCATTGCACAACTGCGCTCCGAAGCCTCATCCGCGTAATAAAGCCAAATAACCGCGTTGACGCACCCATGCCGGTTTCTTACCGGAGGCTCCCTGAAACCAGGCTTTGTGTTGTCAGAGGCACATCGGGATGCGGAGTGTCCGTGGCGCATGGATGCGTTTTCCCGGATGTCTCTGCGAAACCCGTTTCCTTTAAAGAGCGCATCGCCGGGTCCCGGACCGGGGAATCAGGGGCTGAGCAGTCCGGGACGTCGATACACACCCATGCGACGCGCAAGTTTTTTAATCCACCCGGTGGCCGGTGTGTCCTCTCACCCGCGAGAATCCACGTGTCACCATGTCTGTGTGTCAGCTCGACTCCGCATCGATGGAAATCACGACCACTGAGCAGCGCTGAGCCCCGCAGCTCCTCGGCCCCGCACATAGGCCCGCCTCTCCCGCTGAATATGTCGACCTGCTGTGGCGGAGACCAGCAGAGCGACTCGGTGGCACATCCCATTATGAAGGATCAACGCCCGGCAGAGGAGGAAAACTTAACCCCATGTTCACCAAGCTCAGGATGCGCAAGTTGCTACAGTGACGGAGCCACTTTATAAACTCTTATACTGTATTATCTGCAACAATGCATCGTAGTTAGTATGAAATACATGAATCTGCACGTGAAAAATATGTTTTCTTGAGTATAAAGACCTCAAACTTATGTGTAAATGCTGTATGTATTGTACAGTATGCAAGTTTCATCACAATACAATATTATATCGATTCTTTGGACAAAGATACGATATTATATCGATTCTTTAGACAAAGATACGATATTATATCGATTCTTTGGACAAAGATACGATATTATATCGATTCTTTAGACAAAGATACAATATTATATCGATTCTTTAGACAAAGATACAATATTATATCGATTCTTTGGACAAAGATACAATATTATATCAATACATTTACATTTATATCTACTCACAAAAAACAACTAAAATATGATTTGACAGTTTTATTACTGAACTCTTCAGTGGAAATATAATTGTATCAGTGGTTCCAAACATTTAAATGGAAAACAATCTTTTTTAATAAAAACAAAACACTGCTTAGAATGGTGTCATGGTGCGATGGGAATTTCAAAATAAAGGTGCATCTTAACAATGTATCTTTACACCCCTACCAGTCATATGACTGTTTATTTTATTTTGCTCAGGATTATTGATCCAACTTTATGATGTTCTATCTTAAGGCTGTTTTGTTCACTCTGTAGGGAAATGAGACATACATTTTTTTTTTCATTTATCATTTGGGTTTGCACATAAACAGGATTCATAGCCTTGGAATAATGAAGCCTTTGTGTGTGGTCTCTTTACAAAATAGCCTCGAGTGATAAAGGCCAATGAAGCTTGCATCTCAGCATCATGAGACATCGACTCCGCTCAGCGCAAGAAATTCCCCTCCGACTGTATAATCGTATTAATGATTAAGGGATGTGGTGAAGACGTAACTCGGCTGTGTTGGTTAACAGTCGTGTCAGAACCTCTCACGTACGTTTTGCAATCAGTGTGTGATGTGATTAATGCTTTGTGGGAAGCACGGGCAAGAAATCAACAAAGAAGTTGCACCTCAGAGGACAGAAAACAGGAGGGGACTGTGGATTATAAAAAGCAGATAGTGAGAGATATACAGCTGATAGTCAAGCCGGCTGTAAACAAAGGTCAAAGAAGGCAATTCAAGAGCACATGATCTACTGTGTGCGTGATAGGAAATGTGAAACTATCACACAAGATAACAGGGCTGCTGTCAGAGCAGAGGAGGGCGGAGGGACTACTGTTTTGGGCCGGAAGAAAGATAGTAAATTAATACAAATTGTGTGTAAGGTTAACTCAGGAAATCTTGTTGAATTTCCTTTCATATCATCTTTTAAAAAATTCAAAGGCCAGACTGAGAATCAAGACACAATGTTGTTGTTCCAGTCCAACGTGAGGTTTGAAACTCTGGGGGTCAAACATTGGTGCAAAAGACCTGATTTTCAGGTTTACATGGTATGCAAAAAAAATTAAACAGGTAAAACTTGCCTCAGGATTTAAAAACACCATCTGTAAATAACAAAAGCCTCAGCGCCAAAACTTGAAGCACACCGTTAGAAACCGAGACGTCTTAAACTCAGCTGCAGTTTGAATGGTTTCTGATGCTGAAGGGGGCTCTTATTTTGAAAATTGCTGCATTAACCCTTATATTTCATCTATGGGGCAATACACGGGGAGTCTGAACGTTCAAAAACTTATTTTCCATCGTCTCATTTAACAAAACACAGGCTCCCCTCTATCGGACGAGCTCATGTTCTCTCCCAGTGTGTGATTTTTTGAATTTGAAGCAAAGCCTGCAGCCATGAAGGAGGGCTTGTTTTCATTTAAAAAAGAGGGACATGTCTGTTTAAGAAAGAGGGAGAAAGAAAGGAAGGGAGGGAGGGGGTGGAAGAGAGAGAGAGAGAGAGAGAGAGAAGGTGGGGGTTGATGAGATCATTTTCTGGGTCTGGATGAATCAGCTTTTCGGTCGGTCAGTAAGGGGAGAATTCAAAGTCTATTAATCCAAGAGAACAACTGGCCACAGCGAACGAGAGGCACTTCAAGATGTCAGCTGTAACAGGGTCTCTCTGAGCGATAACTCTGAGAGCATTCACTTGAGAAAACACACAGATTTGAGCCTTGATTACTGTTTCTAGAACAGGAAAGACATTGTGAGGTCAGACCGGTTGTGACATGCAAAGCCGTTGGCTTTTTGAGTGAAGGTGGAACGACTTCCTGGTTATTTATGATAAATATCAGTGAGTTTGGTGTTTCAGAAAAAAAGCACAGCAGTCCTGGAGTCGGAACGACAACTGTGTCCTGCTCTAAATTACTTTCGGGTCTTAAACTTGCTGGCTCTGAAGGAAAAAAAAGCCAGCTGCTGTATTCAAAAATGTTTTTTCAGACATGTTTAGTAACATACAGATGTTTCCAGCCTTTACTTCAGTGGAAGCTGAAGAACTCGATTAATGCAATTTGTAGACAAACTAAATAGAAAATACTGCAATGATAATATCCTGTTTAACTGAATGATTGTGACAGGATACTCCAGGCGGGATTCTCCGGTGGTAACCCAATAGGTGTATGAAAAGGAAACATCAAAGAGGCGCATGTCTGCCACATGCTGGAATAGAAAACGTGCCAAGGATTGACATCTGTGATTAATAACGGCCCTTTATTCAGCTGCCTGATTAAAGAAAACTGCTCAATGGAAGCACTAAAAATAGGAAAGTTTGAGGAGAAAAGTCTAAAACAGTTTTTCTTTAAGGAGGCGTTTCTCCATCAGCGTTTAGATCAGCTGTGTTGTGCACGTCCGAGTAACTAAAGAACAGTTTATAGCAACAATAAGTCCCGTTGTAAGGCGGATAAGTTGCCGTCACATTTCCATGACCGATTTAAAAACGGTCAAATCAAATCATTCATAGGAAACGGCATGAAGCACTGCATCCTAGATTCGTGCGAACAAACACTCTGATAGTGTCAATTATTCAAAACACCAGAGACCAACCAGGCCCAGCCAGCGTCTGACTCAGGACTGCAGCAGCAGCCCGGCGCCACCTATTGGTAAGAGATGTAACAGCTGTTCAACCCTGCAGATGTGCTCCATCCACAGCCAAGGACGAAACAGCAGAGAAGTGGAAAGATGTACTCAAAAATATGACTAATCTGAAGTGTCCTTCACATAATAGGAATACAGAAATGCATCGATAGCTTTTGTAAGTGACAACACTGCTTGTGCTTAGGCACTGTAATGTGATCGACCCGTAGGCCTGCAGGGAGAGAGATGCTCTAGACTTCTGAAAGTCATCACAGATCAGTGAGGAATGAGTTCAGCAGGGCTCAGTCATCTGTGGGCGAACAATTCATTTCACCAGGTAACAGGGAAGGAACTGCTTCCATCATGTCATTACAGCTTCGGACTTAAAGTTAAAATTGCATTGTTTAAACATCTGTTTCACTTTGTTATTAATTGCAGCTGTAATGACATTTTATTTGAGGAGAACGTAGCAAAGATGCCTTCAACAACAACATGAACAAACAGTCATGTCACATTTCTTTTGGACCAACAACTCTCAAAAATGATTGCATTGATAACTTGGTTACAGCTAATCCTGTTATGGCTTCTTGTTGTAAAGTTGAGTAAAGAGCACGACAGAAAAAACGTCAAATCATTAAAATTTTATTTCCCAAATTCGTCACTATACAATTGCCAGTTATGGGAAAGGGGAAGCAATTATGTTAACGAATGAACAATGGTGTACAATACAATGTCAAAACTAATCTGCATATTTAAAAAAAGCAACAACAACAAAAATAAGCGTGCACAGTACAAGACGGAGCATAAACATGGGTAAACTAAAAAAAAAAAGAAAGTGGAAACATGAGTTTGATGAAACTGCACAAGATGTTTGAAAGCAGTTTTATGACCATCAAAATATGGAATCATAAATTAAAAATCCTCGTCTTAAAAATGATATTCCACAAGAGGAACTGTCAAGAAATTCTTCAGTAGGGTCGGTCTCTGCGCTCCTGGCGATGGTCCCTAAAAGTAAAAAAAATAAAAAACAGTAAAGGTGCAGAAAAGTAGTGGGTGAAAGAACTCCCTTCAGTGTCTGGTCTTTACACCAATATGTAGAGCAACTGTTCTGGTGAGGTTTGCATTAATTTGCTAAATACTGTCAATCCTGGAGCTAGTCGATGGCAAGAGCAAGAAAAAACTTCTTACTGTTACCTCATATCCATCTTGCCTCCAGGTGGGCCCATTCCTCTTCCACCTCTGCCACCCATTCGGTCCATGGGTGGTCCTCCACGCCCGGCCCCACGGAAACCTCCCCTATCCATGCCACCACGTCCTCTGAATCCACCGCGGTCGCCTCCCCAGCCTCCACGGAAACCTCCGGGGCCACCTGGGCCTCCAGCTCCCGCTGGCCCACCGCGGTCCATGCCTCTGCCTCCACGCATTCCCATCCCACCTCTGCCGCGGTCACCACCAGGGGGAAATGGAGGGCCACCACCTAACCCTTCTGGTTTGGGGGCTTTGCACTGGTTGCACTCCATCCTCCAGGCAAAGTTCTGGTTACCACAACCCCTGAGACCACAGACAGTAAAATACATTAAAATCTGAACCGTCATGCAAAAGAGGCACCAAAGACGACACTGCAATATGAAGTATTACATACGGGTTAGGACACTCCCAGTCCCCAGCTCTCTGCTGCATGTTGCCTCCTGTGGGTCCACCTCTGCCCATTCCACGTGGACCGCCTCGTGGGCCAAAACCACCACGGTCTCCTCCACGGCCCATCATACCTGATAAGACGAGGCCATTATAAAAAGATTTCTGTATTTTCAATATTTTTCAGAACAAAACCTTCATGTGAAGCGAGAAACTGATCTGCATCTATTCAACCTTTTGTTTTTTGTGATTAATTGAGTGAACATGCCCCAAATAATCCAACACGAACAAATATAGATGACATTTACCTCCTCGACCCATCATGCCATCTCGCATGGGCATGCCGCCCCTCATTCCACCCATCATGGGCTTACGGCGTGCCATGGATACCTTAAGCCTTCGGCCTTGGAACTCCTTCCCTAGAATTCAAAATGTCAAAAAAATAAAATAAAATCACACTCACAAGTTATATTAATTCATCATCCATCATCTGATGTGCCTTCAATAAAACGTACCATCAAAATGCTCCACAGCTGTTTTGGCACAGACGGGCTCCTCATAGGACAGCGTGGCATCTCCCTTAGGCTTTCCTGAGTCCTTGTCTGTGTAGATGTTGATGGCAGGCTGTCCAAGTCTGCGGTTAATCTAGACGCATGAAAAGAGTTGATTTGAGTTTGGTTCCCATATTAGTTTAGCTTACTTTTACAGTAAGAGTGAAGAGCTCTTCTTACCCTGATTGGGCCAACGTGTTTAAAGAATTCAGCCATCTCCTCCAGGTTAGCCTTCTCAGTCAAGCCTGTGATGTAGATGGTGCTGTTCTCAGAGTCATCCTGCTCCTCAGGGCGTCCTTCAACAAAGACATAACAGAAAATATCCCATAAAAAATACAATCTTTCAGAGCACCAAGTATTCACTGTATGAACCGCAGACGTCAAGGAGTAACAAGGGATCTATAGCGTGACTCTACTCACCCATTTCACGCTCGTCACCACCCATTGGTCCTGTAGTCCATCAGTCAAGGGGAAGAGACACAGATTGAGAAAAGTCAGCGCATGCAACTAAAGTTCAGTGTACAACACCTGAGGAGTACTACAAAGATAATCCAGACACTCAATTAAAAACCACTGTCAGTCATATAGGGAGGTTGAAAATGGCACCTTATGGTACACCACAACTCGCACGAGTGATATTGAATTGAAAATTGAACACCTCAGACCCTTTGGTAAGTAATTGTGTAAAAGCCTCTAAGACCAGTTAGAAACCCTCAAAAATACCCAGGAATTCAGCTCATGTGATTTGTTAAAGCAGTAACAGACACAGTTGTGTGGAAATTTGTCATTAACCTGTCAAAAACTCAGTCGAACCGTAAGCAGAAACTGAATTTGTACCAAGTATCCCAGGGAAAAAAATGGTCTCAGGCATTGAAAGAAATTCCCCAATATTTTCAGATGTGTTCATGTAAATCAATTTTGTTTTTCATACCACAAAGTAAGCCACATCAATAGTTGAAACATATCTGCTCAAAAAGTTTAAGGCTTTCAAAAAGGACTAACCAGTGTAATACTCGTTAACTTACCACCAGGCTTATTGAAGCCACCTCTCTCTCCAGCGCTGCTATGGGGGAATAAATGGAGATATGAAGGCGATTTCCCTTTTACAGCCACTTCCATGGCTCGACCAAAGTGGCTTGATTGAGGGAGTAATCAAAACATTCCAACTAGCCAAACAGCAACTTAAAAACTCCCCAAAATTATGAAAAAAACACAATCTAATCCAGGGGATGAGTGTATTAGCTATTTGCCATTTCTTAGCTAGCTGAGTACAACTTTAGTGACAGTTTTCACTAGCGGATACATTTGTGTAAAAATATGAAATGACTAATATACAGTATTTTCACGGCCTTTGAAAATGTGACAAAAACCCAAACATTTGTACACAGGTAGGAGGATTTCAGATGCATTGAAGTCAAGAGTTTTAACCAGAAACGAGCCAACACCCCCAATAAAAAAGTAGCTCCAACATCAGTTATAGCTGAATCAGATGTGTGCAAGTGTAAAAAAAAAATAGACACAATGCATCTGAAATTTCACAAGAGGATACGGTGATCACATTCACCACCAAAAAACAAAAGAAAAAAAAAACAATTATACATCGTTTACTTCAAAATACCAAAAACAAATGTTTACATTGTCTACCAGGGTTACTTTAACTTTAAAACAAAGACTTGGTAAATGTGTTAACCCATCATGCTTAACAAAAAACACCATCCTCAGTTCTTGAAAAAAAGGCAGACCCCGAATCTTTGTTTTAGCTCCCCTCCTGCTGCTTAAGTTGGCGCCTCTGTACTGAGTACAGATACTTTTTAGAGAAAAGATGGTTTTAAATGGCTCTCACTGTTACCTGTACGGTATAAATGTGACAAAGCATGTTAAAAAGTGGTCAAAAGAATGTGATCAAACATTTGTAATCCAAACCACAAAACAATTTTATACATTTCAAAAATGACAGTGTGCAACCCCTCCCCCCCACAACAGACAAACATACCTGTGCAAAGCTAATATTGACCCTAAAATGATATTTTAACTATAAAAAACATCTGCTACATGCAAGTTTAAAACTTATTTAAAAGTTGTTTTCCCTATTTATGTCATTTGCTTATGTGCATTCTTATTTACCACTATGTTGATAAGACTGCAGAGTTGCTATATTAGATTCCTATATTGAATTAAACTGATTTTTGTGTGCTTGCTGCACCAAAAACCACCCAAAAGAGAACTCTGATTTATGAAAGGTTTAAATGTGTGAATCAGAAAATGCAACCATCTAAGAACTTTAAAAAATGAAAAAAAGAGCACCTGAAATGACAGTGGATGATTCTCATGCTTGACCCAAAATGTGATCTTGTTTAAAAAAAAAAAGAAAAGAAGAAAAAGAAAAAATGCTCTTGCCCAAAACAGTTCCTGACATGGAAATGTGTTCAGCAGGCACCAAATGGTTTGTGAATATTCAAATTTTACCAGCCACTCACTAGGTCACCATTGATTTTCTTGGGCAGTGAGTGAAGAAAATCTACCAGCCACTCTTGCACATTTTTCTGGCATTCAGCTTGTGCCAATTTTGTGCGCTAGTGTCATGACACCAAGATTTATACTGTCAAGGGCCTGAAGTATTGAAGAAAACAAAAACATGCCTATTCAAATTTTTTTTTTTTTTAAACTTATTTTAGTTCTACAGCAGCAACGACCAACCTGAACCAAAACAAATGTTTGTTTCTGTTCAGTTTTATATCCCTGGGTCCTGTCTTGGTAACTTTTTCAAATCCTTTCAGGGGAGCTGATGTCACCTAATCTGATTCGGGGTTTGGTAAAACCACTTCTGGCTACAGAATAGTAGAACATTGTGCATTTCCAGGGAGCAAACTGTCCAAATACCCAAAGCTACATCAAGAGCAAATTTGACTGCATTTCAATGAGCGTACCAGAGTAAATGCATCATTGACCAGCTTGATGAAACCTTCCCTATCATGAGTGACACACATCTACATACAAAAAAGTAGAAGATACCTGAAAGCCCATTTTTGTAGCCAAGCCAAGAACATGTCACACAACACCAAAATCCATGGACGGCATCTTCCGTGTTGAATAATTGTATCTGCACTAAGACAATCCCTACAGCCTTAAGTATTGTATTGAACAAACAGTATGTCTGTTTACACAGTCTTAATGTTTTCCCATGTCTTATTACATAACTGGACACCTATTTTCATCTAACTCAAGGACACGTGACACCAGAAAACTCAAATCAAGACAGTGGTTATTTATAATTATTTTTAAAATGAAACACAGACTTATATCAAATTTGCTCTCAATGTTTTTTGACCTCAATGTAAGTTTGCAGGTTTCACTGATGAAATTTTGGCTTGGCTGGATATGAAAACACTGACCACAAAAACCCTTTCAACAGACTGTCTCTGTCAAGTGGTACATTTTGATCCTCTTTTAGGATCAATGTTGAAACTTGAGAAAAAAAATGTTTTGTTTTTTTTATCTCTGTTGATGATGCAATTCATTACTTAGATCTTCCATTACCATTAGTATTATTGACGGCACATCTACAGTGACATTTCTCTTTTTGGTATTGCTTCTTCAGGCCAATGAAATGAAGACAAATGCATTAAACCACCTACAAATTGAAAAAGAAAAAAAAAGAAAAAACTGTCTGTATTCAAAAAAGGGGGGAAAAAAACCTTATCAAGAGGAAGTATACTGACCCAAATATTGGACTAGATAAACGAAAATGTGCATTTGAAATGCAACTAAATATACTGAGAACACTGTTTATAAATCCTTCGAGTTCTTGCAGGATGCACTAAATTTTAGTTTAGGACTACAGCATGACCTTATTGAAAACCAAAATATCTAATATATTTAAACATAGGATTGCATTCTTCTTTCAGCAACTGTACCTGTGTCACCCTACAGGAATTGATGCATCATATTGAAAGTGATTTTAAAAAAGGCACCCGCTGAGATAGTGAGTGTTTGAACCTTCCTTAAAAAGATACCCATTAAGTTTTGATATGTAAATAAAAGGTTCTCTCAATATGCTTCTATCACATTCCCTGACCAATCCTGAAATACACAACCTCTCAGTTTAACTTATTCATATTAGATCATAATCAAATGATGTTCTAGGATATATGCTGTTCAACCTAAATGTTTATGCACAGGTCTTTGATCAAAATCAACTTTGATATAAAGATAAAGGGACAGACCATTTTCTTACCTTCGGCCAAATGAGAGGCAGGACTGAGAGAAACTGAATGAGAAGAGCTACAATTGCTGCCAGTGTTGGCATTATCAAAGTCCATCATTTACTAGCATGAACTGCTGATAAATGACATTCCCATACTAAAGAGAATTACATTTCATAAATTGTTGGTGTATTACTTTTTGATAACATTTCTGATGGCAAATCATCTCAGCCCTGCCCAAAGTGGCCACAGCACCTGTAGAGTCAAAAACAAGTGAGGTTAAGCACTAAGGAAAGACACTTACCCCATGCCACGGCCCATGCCTCCACGTCCGCGGTGCATCATTCCCCCTCGATCAAAGCCGTCCCTACCAGGACCCCTGCTCTCCCCTCCACCTGGGTACCTTGAGGAATCAGAGCCAGAGTAACCAGAACCTCCACCCTGGCCATCCTGCCTGTAATTACCTATACAAGAGAAGCACAAATGCATCTCAAACATACAGGCAAGGCATATGTTGACAGTGACATTGAACTACAGTCATGAAGATAAGAAAACAGCAATCAGGTGGTGTGGGTGAAAAGCAAATCTTACTGTAATGGTTGGACTGGTTGTAACTGGGTGGACCACCTTGCTGGCTGTATTGGTTAGCTGGGGGCTGTCCATAGGAACTAGCAGCCTGAGGAGGGTAAGCAGGAGGAGCCTGTTGCTGCTGGCCTTGCTGCTGGTACCCCTGCTGCTGGCCGTAGCTCGCCTGCTGGGCCTGGTAGCCAGGCTGCTGCTGGCCATATGCCGCCGGCTGGGAGTAGCTATTTTGGCTGTAACTAGCCGGCTGGCTGTTGGCATTGTAACTGAGAGTCAAAGCAGGACAAAGCAGTCAGTAAAGCGATAAACGTGTTGTCAAATTCACTTTTTATTTGGTTCCTGACCAGTGGGTACTTACCTCTGTGGTGCAGTTGGAGCAGCCTGCTGGCCATATCCAGGGTAGGCAGACTGGGCAGTATACCCTGGCTGAGAGCCGTAAGACTGGGAGGCAGCTGGAGCAGCAGCAGCAGGAGTGCTCTCATAACCACTGGCTCCATAACCCTGGGCTGACTGGGAGTAGCTATGAGTGGTAGACTGAGCTGCAGGATAGCCAGCTGTTATAAAACATGACAATATCACTCAATAGATACAATGTGTGAAATCTTATTTTAGATTTAAAACTTTTATGAACATGACTTGCATCTGATTCGTATCGAACCAGCTATGTGTTTGCTGTCTTAGCTTTATATTTAATCAAATGCGGACCAAATCTGAGTGAACACCAGTGAAATGTGCCAAAGGCTCCCATCATAATAGCTGACCTGATGCTTGCTGGCCATATGAGGAACCATACTGCTGTTGCTGCTGTGGATAGGTCCCTGACGCAGGGGTTGTCTGGGTGTAACTGCCGTCAGCAGCAGCAGGTTGGGCGTAGGATCCATAATTTTGTTGCCCATAGCTCTGCTGAAAGAAATGTACCAAAGTACAACATTAAAACAGACTAATCAAAACATAACATTTAATAACTTGTTATGCCTTTAAAGACATTATAACTAAGCTATCATTCCTCCACTTCGAGTCCACCTTCTTAATAAACCCACTGTAGGAAAGTCCAGTTAACGCTCATTCACTGCACAGACAATTTACATTCATATATTCAGATAAACAAATCAAGTCTTTAAAATGATCTGTGATATTAAAATGACAAATATTACGATCTTGATAAACCATGGCAGGCAGACAACTACCCAGATATGTTTAATCTCACCTGTGCTGACTGGCCATAGCTTTGGGAGGGCTGGGCAGCATAAGAGGCATACCTGTTAAAACAAATCAAAGTTTCAGTCGAGATACATGGCATCAGGATATCCTCAATTAATGGAATATATCTGGATTGTGTTTATGGCAATTACACAATTTACACAAAGTCCTATTCATATTTCCATATAATGAAGAGTAACATTTCCCAACCCATTACCAAGTGAACATTTTTAATAGCATTGAATACTATGCACCAAACGTTAATAAATGTATAAACTTTTTTGTTTTTAAATAATCCCTTTTGCAAATATATTTAAAGACTCTTACCCTTGCTGAGTGCTGGTCTGACTGTAGGAGCTGTAATCTGCTAAAGAAAAGTTACAGGTTTGTTAGCCAACGGCGGTGCATTCAAACAAAACAGCCTTTAGGCGCGAGCGGCGATGCTAATGCTAGTAGCACGTTGCACAGACCGGTATTTAGGTCGCCATTCAACTACACCCAGACAATTACCAGGCATTCATATAATAGAAGGCGGTGCGGAATTAACTAAAGCCTACAGAGATTACAGGCAATTGTATTTGATTTTAAAAAAAATCAAATAAAAATGTGCAAACGGTTTAAACTGGCGTCCATAATCAACTTCGGTACGCTGAATTGAACAAAAACCATCCAGAGGAAAAAAGCCACAGCGACTGGATGAGCTAACTAGCTAACATTAGCATGACTAGGCCTTGCGCCTAACGCAAGTTAAGACGATATTCGACACGATATAACCCAAAAAGACGGATTATACAGACACCGCCTCTTTAAAATCACGTCCCTGTAATAGTTGTTTCCAGTAAATAACACAATTCCGTCGTAATTACTGCAAAAATGTTTAAATTTTCCACTCACCCGGAGCCGACGCCATTTTAGTATGTCTGTGTGCAAGACGACTGAACAGAGCTCGTTGCTGGAGAAACGTACTTCTCTTCGCAGGAGCCACGAACTCTCGCGAGATATACGCACCCTGGCTTTTCTGTCACGCCCACTTCCGACACCGCTGCGGATGCTTGCCAAGTGACTTTACTCCAGGATTTTGTTCTGGGATGCATTCTTGAGGTGAAGATTGTCGTTATAAAAATTACTAAGCAGTCAATAAGGTAAAGTGAAAGATATTCAGCATTTCAAAATCTAGCATGCTCTTTGTTTGTTTTTGTTTTTTTTTAACAAAAATGGTCGTTTATAAAAGTAAATGGCAAATTTAGAAGTATATCAGACAAACCTGAATCAGCAAACCTTCTTGTCAATAATCTGGTGTTTGGAAAGCATTTAAAGAGAATGTAAAGTGAGCATTTTCAACTACTATAAGCAATAAAAACATGAAGGTTGGGTACTAATGAGAGTGAGACATGGACCAAAAGAAGACCATCATAATCTATGCTGACCAGAGGAATTAAATGAGTCTTAAAACTCATCTGTTCAAACTATACATGGACCCAAAAAATGTTTTAATTTCTTATTTTTTTATTATTATTATTATTATTATTTTAATTTGAAGAAGTTGATGCGCTTGCATGATTTTTGCAATTTCAGGTGGCATCCATAAGGATCAATGCACTCATTGCAAGTTGCTAAGAATACAACCGTCAGCCAGAAAAGTCTAACTACAAAAACATTCAATAAGCATACATTTATTCATTGTTAAAGATTCGACCAGGGTTTCCCAACATGTTTGTCTTACAAAAGAGCAGTGTCTATGGTTGGGTCCCATAGTCATGTTTCAGATGCAGTTAATAGCAGCTGCATTAGAGAGTGATTTCCCCCCAAAATTTTACTGGTTTAATTTTAAAAAGTAAAACTTTTTACACAAAAAGCAACATTTGAGAAATTTCCTAAAAAGAAAACGAAATTTATGCAGCAGAATTATGGTTAAATGTTGTATAAAACAACTAAAACTTACATATATATACAAAACTATATATTCACTGAAAGCAACATAATACCCAGGTTTGAAATGGTAACTTGACATTTATCCTTTTTTATAATGCATTTTTTTCTCCCAAGGCAACTGAGGCCTTAAAAGGCTGAAAAGGTTTTTTAGGCATTTGGGAAATGACTGATTGATGCTCTTGAGTGTACTGACATATTTAGAAGTTTGAAGATTTTGTGTATGTATATATTTCAATTATCTTGCTCACTGTTGGTGATTCTTTTCTACTAAAATGCTTAATCTTTTGATTTTAGCTGACTAATCCTTTGACTGTCAACTTGCTTATACTGATCATGTGAGAGTTTACAAACATGCATAGTCTGTCATGTGGTTATCTAGACCAATCATGTTACTGCTCACCTGTCTTCATTGATCATGTGACTAACTGTTTAGATCAATCATGTTACTACTTATGTGGCTATACTGATCATGTAGCTGTCTGCTTAGATTGGGTAAAAAGGCAAACTAAATCTCATAATTTAGCATTACAGTTAGCAAAATCCATGTCTGCTCTGGGGTCGCGGCACTTGTTTTTTTCCCCTCTCCTCTGCTCTTCCTCTCCTCTGGCTGAGATTAAGTGTGTGATGAGTCTCTGATCCATCCTGTTCAGACTCTCCGACGGGGCAGTGGGCCCCTCCCTCCAACAAGTCAAATTTAAGACAATTTTGAACTAAATTTAAAACCTACA
>OMLP01031218.1:0-10024 GCA_900302685.1 Spondyliosoma cantharus
TTTTAGTGCACAGTGCCAGTTTAGTACTGTCATTAAAAGGAGGCCTTTTAATTGCTTCATTCACTGAATAAATCGTGCAGAACACCACATTACACATTTTATAGCATTTCCCTAATACCTGCATTTTCACCTGGAGGTCCATGAGGGCTGGGCTGGACCTGGGAATGTTGGCCTGTGTTAGCTGCCTTACTGCATTCAGCTTGACTACTCACACACTCCTGCCGGTCTCTCCCTGCTAATCTTCTTCTTTGTGAAGAAATCGGAGAAATCTCCCTGCCTTTCATACTGTAGTCCACATTCAAAACGTGTCCACAAACACAGTGTAAAGCAACATGTTATTTGTACTGTACCAACATCACAGTGGCAACAATGTTATATGATCCTCTGTTGCTGACTGTTAATTCATGTCACAAAACGCGAAACATACAACGGATGCTAATTGCTTAATGAAACAGTGGAGAGACGTTTACGTTTATCCAGATGGACAGCTAACTAAAGTAAAACACACGAGAACAGTTTCCCACGCAAATTGAACCAAATTAGACCCAAATGGAACAGAAGTTGGCAAAACACTGTTGTGACAGTCTTAAAGAACCTGTAGAGTTCTGTTCTTACCTCAACTCGGTGCATCATGTTCAAAAAAGTCTGTGACTGGTGAAGTTACACGAGTTCATTAGCGCAGCCACTTCCTTTGTGTTTTTTTCCAAAATAAAAGCCTTCATAAGTTCTTAACACAAGGTTTCGGCTTTCCTTCCGTTTTAACATGCAGTGTCGCTAAAGAGCTTCAGGTGCACTTTGGGGTACGGTATCTTGTTCAGGGATAAAATGGGGTGCCTGGTAATCGAACCAACAACCTTACAATTACATCCTGAGCCACAGCTTTCTGTGGGACAATGGATCAAATAAATAGCTAAATAAGCTGAAATTCATTGATCAGGCCGTCGGTTTGGGAGCTTGGAGCTCTTCTTCTATGGCAGCAGTTGTCAAAATCCAACCCACAACACATTCAGAAAATGCGTGTGTTTACTCAGCAGTGGAAGAGGCCCAGTCCATCCTGAAAGAGATCATCCATTAGCTTGCTGACCAAACAGTCTGTAATTCATAGCTGAAGTAGAATCAGATCGCTCCGGCTCCATCCTCTCTACTCCGTGGACCCCATCATCAAACCATTTGGCTCCCAGGCCGGCCAAACCCTGGAGCTGACAGCAGTGCTGGCCGAACACAGCAGGTTCTTCCAGAGCTGGAGGAAAGTCACTAAGCTTGTCTATTAGCCTTGGACTTGTTTTCATTGGCAAACTTTTCACTGCCTGGGATCCCGGAGGGGATTTATTTTGTCGAGCTAAGGACCCATTCATTGGTACTGTGGGTTTGGTATTGAGCACTGACCTTGCTTGGTGGAGGTCTGAGTGCATTTTCGGTAAGTATGTGGATTTTCAACATTTTACAAGGAGTTGATAAAAAAAACAAAACATTTATTTTGCGAGAAAGTGAAAAAAACAAACAGAAATAGGGCAGTAAGGCCTTTCTTTACAAGTGTAAATCACCTGAGTTCTCACACAGCTTGATTCAGCTCACGAATGAGTCAATATGGGGGAAACATGAGAGTAGATTCCACAAAAACACATATACCTCAAACCACCCAGCAGTGTTCTATTTTCCGAGAGCTTATGTTATGTCATCCAACCTCCCCTGTATATCGTGCGAAATGCATTGTTTTGTTGGTCTCGGTGCAACGGAACAATCAACATTCGTCACCCCACACTCAAGAGCAGCCATCCCCAAATGACATCCGTCCAAGCGGGTGCCTAATGAAGACAAAAGCTTTTTTTTTTTTTTTTTTTTTTTTTTTGAGAACGGCCTCCTGTCTGGAAGGAATTACGCCCATGTGTTAGCGAGTGTGTGAAAGAAGCAGGGAGGTGACGCAGGGATGATACAGGGCTCAAAGCGCAGGAGCAGAGAGTGGTAGTGAGGAGAATGAATAGTGACTGGCGCTCAGCCCAGTGGCAGCTTAATGACTTGCGGTCAGTTGACTCTGTCTCAATTAATCAGACTGCTCTTTCCCGCTCGCCTCCCTTTTTTTTTTCTTTTTTTTCCCTTCCTCTCTCAACTTGGCTCTAATTTCTCCCTTTGTCTCCAAACCCCTGAGCAGGGAGAGGGCGCTTTGTTCTCACTCTCCGTCTCTCTCTTTTTGTTTTTCTGCTCCTCTACATGTATCTCCGTCTTCTCTTCTGCATTTTCCTTCACCGTCTCCTTCCACCCTCTCTTTCTTTCACACGCTCTCTGACAGACACTTTTCATTTCGTTCTTCATCTCGTGCATTAATACCCGACTGAAAGAACGAGGCCATTTTACTACCACCCTCTATCATCCATGTCGTAGCTTGTCTGAGTCTGGTGGGTAAACAAAGTCTTTTTCGATTTTTGAAGGAAAACTAGTGCCCACGTTGGCTGCTGTAGTGACGCCTGTGACCTGTGTAGATGAGTGAGCAAATTCGGGCATGGCAACGCAACTTGCCCAGACGTTGCCGCTCCTGGAACATAAAGTGCAGGAGGAGGCAGCGCTGTGCTCGTGTGTGCGTGCGTGCGCTCGGCGATGTCAGTTATTATCTGCTTTCCTGGAGGTCCCAGGGGGTCCTGCTGGCTTCCCAGGGTGGTCCTGACTTGGCTGACATTTGGAGGACTGGTCCGTAATGGCCTGCAGGGCTCCTCTGCGCAGCAGCAGTCACAGCCACTGTCCGTCTCTGCCCCACTCGACTCTCCCTCTCTTCTTTTCTGTCCTTTTGTCTCTCAAGATTTACTCTCTGGTTGTCACACCTTTCTCTTTCTGTCACTTTCTTCCTGTACTCTGCGCTCATCTTCCATCCCTGTCTCATTTTCACTTCCTGTCCCCCTTCCCAGTCGACTTTCTTCATTCATTATCTTCTCTGCACTCTCGCGCCTCTCTCCCTCACACATATTCCTTCACTTAGTTACTTACTTCCTCTCTCCCACTCCACATCTGCTATCTCCCTCTCTCTCTGTCAGCGGGGTCACTCTGCTGGGCAGACCGCCCTGAGGAGCCCGCCTGCCACGGCTCTTACATGTTGCGAGGCCGAGAAAAAGGCAGGCGCAAGACCTCTGCACCAACCAGGCTGAACCCCCCTTAGGCTCCACGCTGCAGTCCGAGGGACAGAGGGAGCGACCAGAGGTCAAACGCTCCAGGAGGCCGTGATGCAGGGTGACAGCCATGTAGTAGGAGCATCGATTTTGTTCTCATCTTTGTTTTGCGCTGATCAGGAGTTCAGTTTTTTTCAGCAAGGTCACATTTTTGCCAGCCCACT
Source organism: Spondyliosoma cantharus (assembly GCA_900302685.1). NCBI lineage: Eukaryota > Metazoa > Chordata > Actinopteri > Spariformes > Sparidae > Spondyliosoma > Spondyliosoma cantharus. Next base: position 3,320 of record OMLP01031218.1, read on the forward strand.
GAATAAACACGGCGGATGACTCTTGCAGAAAACAAAGACGTGAGAGTGGGAGAAAAACTGTCCTGCATTTATCCAAGTCAACGTTTTTAAGAATAGGGTTGTTTATTTTTGTTAACATACAGATTTTTGTGTTTTTCGTGAGCATTGTACAGTTTATCCTGTCTCCGTGGAGGCAGCACTGTCTTTATTGAAGCCAATATGTTTTTCCAAATGCAGTATCAACATTTCATGCCAAGTGTTGATGTTGAACACCTGCTCGAAGGCTTAAGAGGGAAACATTAAAGACAGATAGCGATCCTAAACATTAAAGTGTGTTTACAGGTCTTGGGGAGCACTGCATATGTGGAAAAAGTAATATAAATCCTTTTGTGGCTCCCGAGGAACCTGCATGTAACCTGATAAATGATCTCCAGTGATGTCACTCAGTTGCTAAATTGCATTGTGGGTAATGTAGATGCCGGTCAGACTCATAATGGACAGTTTAAAAAAAAATGATACAAAACAACTGATACAGCAGAACCAGAGATGTCTTAATCAGATTTATTCCACACATTCTTCTTTCTTTTTTAAAACATGGCGCCTATGTTACCCAAGATGCAATCAAGCCACTTACTAAAACAGTAAACAAACAAAAGTGCTGTTTTTCTGAAATTATTTTGCGAGTGCAATTTCCATTATTGCATCAGCTCATTAGCAACAGCAGCTTCATTCACACTCCACCATCAGTTATTAGCTACTTGGCTACAGCTGACTAGAGGAGGAACTCAATCATAGTCATGCAGGTGAAGAGGGTGACCTTTTATAACCTTACATTCTCAACATCACTCTGCCGATGATACTCATACTAACAATGTTTGCTTCCAACCTCCTCTCTTAGTATCGTACACAGTGGCTGCGTCACATGGAGTGCGCTTTATGTTTAAGGTAAGTCCACTCCAGTCCACTTCCAAACCACTTCTCATGCCACATCATCTGTTTTAGGGCAGAGGACATTAGCCCGGTAGCCGAGAGAATCTAGTACCTTTTTATGAAGAGAAAAACAAAGAGTCAGACATTTGAAATAACAGCTGCGTGTTGGCTCGACTTGAACAATGAGTGAAATTACATGAGGATTTCACAACAGTTGAATGTTGGGCTTGCACTGTCTGCTAACACAACTTCTGCCACAATTGACTTTGTCTTAAAGGCACTATGTGTAATTTTCAGAAAATCCTTGTTATCAATGAAACTGGTGGATGTTAAGTAAAGCATCCTGTTGCTTACAATCTGTAGTGATGTGACTGAACACTGAAAAGAAAATTTAATGCAGCAACACATTTAGATTAATATTACAATCTGTAACGATCCGCTATTTTTTTTTATCATTAGCTACGTGATATTAACTAGCTTGGCTATGTGAAAGTTACTTTATAAGAGGACATTATGAAGCGAGCAAAGATACAGCTAGCTGGGCAAACCTTAGCTTAGCCCTAGATTAAAATTAGTTAGTTAGCTTCCCTGCCTCACATGGTCTTGGCTAGTAGTCTTCAGCCAACTAACATATCTTAACACAGATTTTTTTGCCAGCAATAACTTAAGTGAGCAAGCAAGCAAAGTTTAGCCAGCAATCTGTAACTTGGCTACGCTACATGGGTCTGGCACTGGTAGCAATTGTACCCTCTAGATACTGTATACCCCAGGAGTCTGTATGAATTAGCTAATGTTATCCACTCAAGACAGTATTTTGGTATTAGAGCTAGCTAGCAATTTGTCCACCTTAGAAAGCAAGCTAAGATTAGTTAATATTAGCCAGCTAAAACCCCAATGTCACAACTTATTTCACATACTTTGCAGTAACGTTAACTTTGACTTTGGACATTGTGTTGAACTTGAGACTCTATTTCAGTGCTAACGTTAGCTAGTGTTGCACACTGTAATAGCTGTATAGAAGCTAGTTTAGCTGAAGAGAGGCAAGTGTTTTACATAGAAATCGTTTCACAGGCGTTGTTAGGCAACCGAGAAAAATCTAGGATGGAAGATTTGTGATAAGTGATAAACGTAAATTGCTTCACATTCTTACATATTGCACCTTTACATTATAGCCTTCATCAAAGTTCTATGGACAAAACAGTTTACAGCAGCACAATGCCAATGCATAAACAGGTTCTTCAAAAACTGAACTAGTACACAGCTGCTGATTTAACAACCCTTTCACCTGGATAAACTCTTGAAGTTAAATTGATGGAACAAGTCTGGCAGCCGAAAGAAAAAGTTTCCACTCGTCACTGCTTCTGCCAGGTAAGAAACAAACAGGGACACAAAGAATACATAGGCACATAGGGCCAACGAAAACAACTTTATAAAGGGGCTCCAACACGAGCAAAGGGGAGAAAAGTCTTCGCAAATAACTCTTCACCCTGTTTCTTTCTTGGTCTTTAGCCTTCCCACTGGTGTTCCAATCTGTAATTACTGACTCTATTTGATTCTAATCACTAGTCTGAAAAGACAGATACTACATCCCCTTTTTAAGCCCTCCCACAAAGACCTGGGAAAGGTGCGAAGCTGTATTTCTCTCAATTATCTAGTCGGGATCGACTGGCTCGGCGCTGAAGTTCTCAGAGTGTGTTTGCCAATTTGCTGTGTCAATTAGATTTTCTCCTAGGTAAGTAATCAGGCTGTGGGAGATGGTGAGAGAGGGAAAGATGAAGGGAAAAGTAATTACAGCTTTTTGGGAGGTTTGCAGCTGCTCCGCGGTGCCTCTGTACCACCCCTGTCTTTTATAATCACTTTTATTGGACTTTACGGGGAGCCCCTGCCTTTGTGTGTCTCAGTAAGAAGAGAGATTAGACACAAACACAGATAGCTGATGCACACATGTGGAAATACACACACACACGCACACACACACTCTGCAGCATGGCTCTTCCTCTCAGCTGCACACAGTCGTAGACAAAAAAAAGGGGAGAAAGCCGAGAAGAGAAAGCTAAACAATATGATTGATGACATCAGTGTTTCTCCTCTCATTTATTTCCAGCGCCAGCCTATGTGACAGAGCTATTGTGTTGGGAGCGTTATTCAGCATTGGATTTCTCCTCCGAGCGTGCCGATAATGACTTGGCACTTTCAGGAGTGAAAAAAAGTTTGATAATCACTTTGAATTGCTGCAGCCGAAGTTGTAAATAAAACTCAAAAGCGGTGTTGAGCTACGGGGCAGTTAGTTAATGCTCGGATGAACATCTGAAGAAAATAAAAAATAAAAACCCCATCAGAACAAAAAGACATGAATTCACTCATTATGCGCCTGAGAGCTTGACTGACACGTCTTTGTGGTCTTGTTTGGTGATAAATTGTAAGAAAAATGTTGAGGCAAGGAGAAGGAGAGAAAGGAGAGAGCATTAGGCAGGAAAGCAAAGAGTGGCTCACTCTCTGACACTTGGCTGTCCTGTCTGCCCTTGTCAAAGCGCGACACCTTCCTAATCCCCACTCTGCCGGCCCCCCACCGCCCCACCACAACCCCCATTTCAGCTGGCCAAGGTTGGCTCGGAGACAAGCCTGTCACCCAGTCAGAGATGTGGGACCTGTCCAAGCCTCGTCCAGATGCAGGCACGAGAATCCACACAGACTTCTTCCGTCCCATGGGCATCCTCGTCCTCCTCCTGAGACAACCCCCTCCATCCTTGATGTGTCTCTTACTTAAAGGAATAGTTAGGCAAAAAAATGAAACCTGAGCCATTATATACTTAGTCAATTATTTATAGGAGTACAGTCACTGCTACCACGTTTTTTTTTTTTTTTACCAGTGTTTGTGCACAAGCTCTTAAAGTTAACACTACAATATTTTCTCATCTTAAAAAAACCCACACAGCTTAAAATGCCCATTAAATTTCTCCAAACATCAAGTGCAGAGCGAAATAAATGTTTTATAGGAATGCAACTGCACTGTGGGACCACCAGAGCAATATTTACCTCATTATCTCTGGCGGTATATTTTTCTTTCCGACAACGCTCCGTACATACAGGAACCCCTTTGAAAAGATGTTTTTGTGCTTCACTGTAACCAGCCTTCACATTTCAAAAGGTAAAAAAAAAGGTTCCCACGTGAACTCTTCAAGTTCTTCCACAGCCATATGGGCAGATGGAAGTGGGTGGTTATGACCTTGGATTTCATATATTCTAGACATTCAGATATTGTCATGAAATGGATATATCAGTGTTTTTCAGACAGATACACTTCTTAATATATTCATAGGATGACACTGTGAGAAACATGTCCTCAAACTCGCAGAACCAGAGTGTTGCAGCAATCCTCTGCTGGAAATGTACGACTATCAAAACCATAGACACTTACATATGGAACCTGCACCTGCAGAGACTCTACAGCCACTGCTCCAGTAAGCAGTGCGAGGTTAAAGGTGCAATATGTAAGAAGTGGCTGACTGTTGAATTCAAACTCAAAACAAACAGGGTAAGAGTAACCGCTAACTGCTGCTAACTGTAGCTGCTGTAATCTAGTTAGCTCAGTTAGCAGTGAAGTTAGCTGTCCGTGTGTGCTGCTGTGCTGCATGTTGGTGCTTACACCACCAGCTCGGTGGCTTTGATCCAAGAGGGGCCGGAGCTAGCTGGTTAGCATGTTGACTTTGTTTAATATCTCCATAACATAATGCATATACATCAAAAATATTATTCATATTATTTTTTCTTGATGATTTTAGTCCACTTTAAAGGTCCCACATTATGAAAAACAAGTTTTCTCTGGTCTCTACAAATGTAAACTGGTCCAACTCCCAGAATGAGGAAAACAAGCGATTCCTGCATGGTCACTGCAGCCCACCCACTGGTAAAACAGCACTCCTACAGGCTGTTCAGATTCAGCTCCTGTCGTTACGTAACCAAAGGAGTCATTTTCATAGGTCGGCCTCCTCTGCACGATGATAGGAGATATCCGAGAGGGGGGTGTTCATCCCCGAGGTGAAGTTTGGTGTATTCAGCGGTGAGATAGCAGTGTTTAACAATGTCGTCATGAGAGCTGGATACACAAATTGCTCTGTTGTTGGTTGTAAAACAATCAACAAACATGCCAACAATCAACATACATGCCTATATTTCGTCCCAGCTACAGAAGAACAGAAGAGACAGTGGCTGCGTTTCATTTTTAACAAAAACATGCTGGCTACGGTTCGTGTAAGTTTGTGTGTATGTGCTAACCACTTTACATCAGACTGCTTCATTAATGAGGGTCAGTACAAAGCTGGCTTTGCCTCGACACTGACCCTCGTAAAAGGATCAGTACCAACCTACTGGACCCAGCAACTGCATCCGAGCCCCAAGTAAGTGTCGCTGCGGTTTGATAGTATTTACAGTTGCTTACGAGTATGGTGAAGTCAGCTGGAAATTGGCTAACTAGTTAGCTCCGCTTCGGTCCGCCATGCAATGGCGTTTGAAGCGAGTTTAATGTTGATAATATTATGAGCGAGCTTGGTTGTCACAGTAAAAAGTCTGGAAACATGTGCAGACGGGAGACAGAGACGATGCGAACAGTGTCCAAGAGTTTGGAGACAAACACAGCTTTCGCTAGCTGTTAGCCATTAGCTACATGGTAGTAACTGTACCAACACATACGAACAAACTAACATTATTCAGACACACTAACCACAGGAGTGGCAGAAATGCAAGGAGCTCTGAGCTAAACTACGTCAGAAAGGGATCGAGTCGTTCCTCATATACCCAGCGATATTGAAGGTAAATTACAAGGGCAAAAGAATGTCTTTCAACTCAGTCGAGGAGGCGAGTGAGGCGATTGGCTGCAGCGAACAACAATTTGGACAGGTCATCCCAAACTTTATCCAGCGCACAGGAAGCCGCCAACGATGCTTTGAATTGCTTTATGAAAGACCTAAACTTAACTGATGTGTGGAGAGGTCATAACCTGTTTGCCAGGGACTATATTTTATTTTCTGCAAGACAGAAAACATTCTCCCGCATAGATTACACCCTGGTATCTGCCGGCCTGTCGAGCTCTGTACACTCAGTGGATATCTTACCCAGACATATATCTGATCATAACCCTGTTATTTCCAAAAAATTTCCAAAATATCAAAAACAAGACATCTAGATGGAGATTCAATACTTCTCTTCTAAAAAAATGTTGATTTTATAACACAAATGAGAACTAAGCTCATAGAATTTATTGGCTTAAATCAGAACAGTGTCACGGATAAAACAATTTTTTGGGCATCAATCAAGGGCTTTATCCGTAATAACGCTATTTGGTTCAGCACCTAGTTGCACAAAAGCAAGCTCGAAAAGATTTCTACCCTAGAAAAACAGTGTGATATTTTAGAAAAGGACCTCAAAAAAGGTTACACAGAAGCAAAGGAAAGTGATCTTAAAATTAAACAAGCAGAGCTAAGTAATTTGCTAAGAAGTAGGGCTGAATATATGATCCATATTACCAAACATAAATATTATGCAGAGGGTAGCAGACCAAGTCTTCTTGCCTTAACTCTCAAATATCAAGAAGCCAAAAGGACTACACCTGCAATTAGATGTGATGGACGTGGTGTAGTATCATCAACAGAAGAAATAAATGAGACATTTAAGATCTATATATGTGTGGCCCGGTCCCTCAGGAGAGGATCTTACCAAGTTCTTTAGCGAGTTGGACCTCCCTACATTATTACCAGATGATATTAAATCTCTGGACGCCTCAATTACTTTGAATGAACT
>OMLP01031218.1:10044-21732 GCA_900302685.1 Spondyliosoma cantharus
GTTTGAAGCGAGTTTAATGTTGATAATATTATGAGCGAGCTTGGTTGTCACAGTAAAAAGTCTGGAAACATGTGCAGACGGGAGACAGAGACGATGCGAACAGTGTCCAAGAGTTTGGAGACGAACACAGCTTTCGCTAGCTGTTAGCCATTAGCTACATGGTAGTAACTGTAACAACACATCCAAACAAACTAATATTAGACACAGGCACACTAACCATTCTGAAATGTCCTGCTGCGGCCACAGAGTCTGTGTTTCTTCAGGAGCCTTTCCGTCTGTGTCCGATTCTGGGTCAAACTTGTATGGCTACTGGCTAGCGTAAGAGGCATCGTCTCCCTGAGGAACATGTAACACTCAAGGCCATTGGACAAGGCTCTCCAAGTAGCCGTCGACAGACGGAGCTCATGATCATTTAAAGGTGCAGGCACAGAAACAGCCTGCTCTCAGGAGAGCTCAGCAGAGCTCATTTGAGCATCTTTTAGACAGCTGAAATTCAGGACCACGGATGGGTTTTCTGGCAATGCATATCGAATACAGTGTTGTTGGACCTTTGACAGCTGTGTGAAAATGATGAAAAACAGTATAATATGAGACCTTTAAAGGTGCCGCAACATGACAGAAAGGGAGGGGGGACTTTACATTGGCTGCCGGTTTTCAACAACTACCAGGTAGTACATGTGAGCAGGCCAGACTACAGTGAAGACATCAGGGCCCTGTGATTCTCTCTCCTCCCTCTCGAACCAGACACACTGTTTTATTTCCTCTCTGACTCAGGCGGATCTATGAACTCCCTCTCGGTCACATAATAGAAAAAAAAGACTGGATGTGGAAGCCTGTGGGAACATATTTGTAAATCATGCTGACTAAAAAGCTCTTGACTTGACAGAACTGGACTTAAAATAACATTGTATGAGAATGATCCTACTCTATAGCTAAAAAGGATATTATTAAGAAGTGTAAGAATACACTAAAGTCTGGACTCTAAATACCCAAGTAAATTAAGGTTGGCCAATTAAGTTTATTGTATTTTTTTTACTGAGTGTTGAATTTACAGAAATCCAGAAGGAACAGGTACATTAAGTTTCACTTTTTATTTTTTCTTAATTTTCGTAAGCATAAAAGAAGGGTGATACAGCACAGCTCTCAGAGAAGTGATTCTCTTTTTTTTTTTTATGAACAAATAACCCCATTATCATATAAAGCAACTGTTGTTGCTTAACATCAACCCACTAGAACCTGGATTCTAGATATTTGTGTATTACTATTCCCAAGGTGTTTAACCTCCCTTCCAACTAGCGTTACAGTTATTAAATGTTTAATTAACAAATATGTTTCTCTGGCCCTTGGCCAGCGAGTGTTTCCAGGTAACCACTATGCCTCTTGGTGTTTTGTTTAATCTGCTATTACCATGAAATTAAATTGAAACAGGTAGCTTAGCATTTTGCAGCCCCGATTTATTGTTATTACATTGAAAGTACCACCAGTGTTTCCAGGTAACGAGTCACAGTATTAAACATATCATTTGTGCAGTATTAACCTTAAAACAAAAGGGAATGTTTGGAACATAAGGGAGGATGAATTTAAGCATTATAATACCGTAATTATTTTTCATGTCTCGCTGATAGTAGCCTATAATATTGTGAAACATCAACCTATATTACCTTATTATTATCAGGTTATTACCTATTAATGCAACCATATTTTCATTTTTATGCAAATATCAAACTGATATAACCATCAGGTAACCATATAGTTAGCATAATATTACTTTACTTTTACTAAATAGTTTTACCTGGTTGCCATATTTAAATGTATTTCCCCATTATAACCCTTTGTTTTTGGCCCCTTGTTACCCTGTTACATAAATTGTAGTCCAAAATTATCCAGATATACCCATTGTTCATACCAAGCTATTATCTGCTCATTACTTTGCTAATTACATGTTGTTACCTAACTATTACCTTGTTATTGTCACACTGTTACCACCCTATTACCATGTTATTACCGTGCTGTAATGTAAAGTCTGCTTCTTCGCCACGCTTCTTCTCACTTTTGCTCTCTATCTGCCTCTCCCTCTCTCTTTAATTTAATGCCAGTAGAGGTGGCTGACGTTAACTTTTTTTCTTTCTCTCTTGAGCAATGTGCCATTCTAAAGGCTCTCACACACACACACACACACGCACTCACAATCTCACATCTGTAGATTTAGTGTAACAGGATCTCTGCATAACTCAGGACAATATACGCTTAAACAAAAAGAAAGCAAGAGGGACTAAAAGCTCTTATGTACAGTAAAATCAGACTGATTTCAGTTCATTTGAATCCTTTTCGTACTTAATACACATGACAACCTAATACAATCAATGAAAGAAAGTATCAAAATAGTCAATCAAACAAACTTTATTTAGATAGCATTTTTTACATCAGAGTGCTCACACAATGAGAACAAGAAAAACAATACCTCCCATGCCATCCCTGCATCCCCTTGCACACATCCATACATACATAGAAATAAATAAAACAGGAACTGGGGAAGCCCTATCTTGAGTAAAACATAAAGAAAGCTCAATCATTTATAAAATACAGTGGGGGTCAAGACCACCCACCAGAACACCCCCACCCAGCGGCATCGGAGTGCATACCACCCTCTCTGCCTCAGATGACGACAGAGGTCCAACAATCCGAGTGAGAAGTTAAATCCCCTCCAAAACTGCACACAAATATCAGGGCATCCAATTACCTTTCACATCCCCCTTCTGCTTTGACTACAGCATTCACCTGAGCAAACATAGACCCAACAAGTCTGTGTAAAACCCAATTACCCATGCCACCATTTTGTGACCTGCAGTGCCCCAAGGTCTCCTTGGTAGTAGTCTCTGCATACTTGCTGGCTTCTGGTCCACTTCCTGGATTCTGCATGTCATGTTCCACCTGTATGCTACTCTTTCAAAGATCATGGTATCTTATCATATTTTAAGTTTTCTATTTTGAGTTATTCTAAGACTGATCACAGCTGTAATGGTTGTGTGTGCGGACTGCAAAGTCAATACTCACAGTTAACAGAGGATCTTCACCGCCTGAAGGCAGAGCTTAGATAAATGGATCAGCGGAAAGCCCATGGACTCAAAGATTTATTTGATACAATAAATATCATACTTAATCCATCAGTCCCAGTTTTTTGTGAAGCTACATCAGTTACCTGCAAACATTTCCTGGCATTCTTTATTAGCAAAATTGACAATATACGTTCCCAGAGCTTACCACTTTCCTTTGATCTGTCAGATCAATGTAATTCACCTCAGTTCTTAGTAACTTTGAGCCAGTTTCTCCTCCTCTCTGACACATATCACCATTAATATGAATCCTTAGATTCTTTCATGTTTACTGAAGGAAGTGCTAGACACTGCTGGGCCTAGTGTCTTATCAATAATTAGTAGATCTTTGGTAAATGTCTATGCCCTGTCCTGTTTTGAGCATGTTGTCATTCAGCCGCTGGATCAAAAAAGCAAATTCAGATTCACCAGTTCCTAATAAAAACCGTCCACTAACAAACTCACATTTTTGTCCCAAGTCGGTGAAAACATTTTTTTCTCAACTCATCTCCTATTGTAAGGATTACTGAACACATTTAAGTCAGGTCTGAAAACACCATAGCACAGAGTTGGCTCTCCTGATGGGGATGCATAATTTTCTTCTGTCATCTGAAATGATTCCAACTTATTCATCTATATCTCTGGTTGATCGTGGTTGATCACTCCATCCTATTGAACTGCCTTAAGCCTGTTGTGGTTGAAGGTTCCCAGTCATCCAAGTCATGGTAATTCTAAGTGCTATATCATAGGCAACTGGACTTTTTCATTTCACCTCTCCTTCAAGAGGCTTCTTCAGTTCTAACTAACTGGAGGGGAGTTGCAAGTCTTTTGAACCCTGTATGGGAGTGTCCTTATAGAATTGTTAAGTTCACGTATGAACTCTGAGTTTCAGAGTCGTTTGGGCCACTTGTGAATCGTTGACCCAACTGGCATTCATGTGGGTTGTTAGGGTTAAGCGGGTCTAGGTGTGAATGGGTATTAAGCTGTCTGGGGAATTCAGGACAGCATTATAGGTGGGTGATAAGTAGTGTCGTAGGCCACTCAAAGATGGTTGTTCCAGTTTGAAGTAGATGGAATAGTTTACGCCTCTCTCAAACGACCTGTCCTCTGAAAAAATGGTTTCCTACTGTATCACCTCTCTTTTTATATACATTTCATGCAAAATGGAACAGCATCATCATTACTTATCTTGCGGGAAGATCTGAGAAATTCAGGAAGATCTTCAATAAACACCACATTTTGGTTCACTTCACACCTAGCAACATGCTGAGGCAGAAACTTGTCAATCCTAAAGACAAAACACCCAGGCATAAGTAGAGCAATGTAGTTTATGCTGTTCAATGCAGCAAAGACTGCAAAGATTTGTACATTGGGGGAAAAAAAAAACCCTACATAAGCAAATGGCACAACACTCAAGCACTACCTGAACAATCACTTTCCATTTACTTGTTTGTTTGTTTTTTGTAAATATCTTGTTTTTATTCTATTCATTTTCTATTTAACTTTATGCATATTTGTCTTGTTCTTTTTCCTGTACTTGTCACATCTTGAGCCGTTGTAACAAGTGAATTTCTCCGTTGTGGGATAAATAAAGCTAAATATAAACACAGGACGAGCAACTCCTCAGTTCAAGAAAAAATATTCCTTTGAAGACAACAATGTACACATCTTGGCCAGAGAGGACAAATGGTTTGAAAGGGGCATAAAAGAATCTATCTACCTCAAAGTGGAATGACCATCTTTGAATAGAGGAGGGGACCTACAACATTACTTATCACCTACCTACAATGCAGTACTCAGGTCCCTTCCCAGACAACTTAACAACCATTCACACCTGGGCTCACCCAGTCCTAGCAACCTACATAAAGGCCAGTCAGGTCAACGATTCACAAGTGGCCCAAACACGATACCTTAACGACCCTTTAGGACACTCCCACACAGAATTTAAAAGCCTGCAAATTCCCTCCAGTCAATTAGACCTAAAATGAATTGTCTTCAAGAAACTGAAACAAGTCCAGTTGTGTATGATATAACACTGATACTTAAGCCTCTTATTGGCATTCATGGACTGGTCCTCACTTGGAGAGGGATTTGAACAAAACCTGTTGAGTGGATTTACTGCTTGCAGCTTCACATTGAGTTTGGCTCTCTGGGCTTCAGTACCGATGACTAAAACTTCATTTTTTTCCTGATTGAGCTGTAGAAAATTCTCAATCATCCATAGATTGATATTTAAGATGCAGTTTAAAAAGGAATCTATTGGTCCCAAGTCATCTGGAGACATGAAAATGTAAAGCTGCGCGTCATCAGCACAGCTATGGAAATGTATGTCGTGCCTCCTGATGATGTTTCCAAGCAGCAGCATATAAAGATTAAACGTGTAGAACCTTAAATTGACACCTGAGGAACACCACAATTCCATTTCTTGGACGTACATTATTTTACACTCAACAAACTCTCTATTAGTAAGATAGGATTTAAACCAGTCCAAAGAGGCAGGAATTGAATACAGAATAAGACTGAAAGTGTCCTCAGATCCACGTTGAACCTAAGGTTGTTTACCACCTCGACTAGTGTTGTCTCTGTGCTACGATATTGATTCAATCTTCTGCCAAAAGGCGATAAAATTTTGGATGGATGCGGAAATGGGATCTAAAAAGCAAGTTGCAGATTTTAATTGACAAAATGACAAGCATCTCAGCATCAACCACAACAAATTCCAGTGTTTCCTCAAACAAAAACAAAGGTTCTGCAATATTAAAAAATCATAAACTGACATTGTCACAAGGTTAATTTGATAGTTTCTTCTTCTTTATCTCTGAAGCTGACTACAATTTATTCACATGACGAGTTGTCAAGCTTATTTTCAGTGGTTGAAAATATGATCCTGGGGTAATTACAATTATCAGTTGTTAATTTAGAGAAATGGTCTTGTCTTGCATGTTTAATTGCCTTAATGTAACTGTCCACGATGAAATTCAATAATGAAAATTAATTTGTGCTTTCTGCATCTTCTTTCTGCTGTTCAATATTTTCTCTTTAATTGTTTTGCCGTTTCTCCATGGGAGTGTTGGATTAGACTTAATTGTTTTCAGTTTACTGTTGAAACTTTCTACAATGATGTCACAAGAAGAGGGTAAAATGTCTGAAGGAGTGTCACACAGAAGATCAACGCAATTTGCAACCACTTTGGCAGTAAGATTGTGCTTCCTCACAGTTCTTTCTGGAATATCCTGTTATATAAAACCAATGGCAGAAATGATTAGACAAGCCTACATCCAGAACCAAAGTCATTTTGGCAGAAATGCTATGTGTTATTACAGGGTCCAATGTGTGGCTTCTGCTAGGCTAAGTCAGATGTTGAAGAAAATGCATACATTTCAGAAAAAGCAAAAGTCAAAAAGTTAATATCATCTAAAATATATCATATTTAATATTTAATTGCTGTGGATAATAGAGAGTATTTAAAAAAAACTAAACTATTGGTTAGGGCTTCGGGCTTGTAACCGAAGGGTTGCCGGTTCAATCCCCGACCAGTAGGAAAAATGTGGGCGGGGAGTGGTTGAGCACTGCTCTCCCATGCCCACATCCATGGCTGAAGTGCCCTTGAGAAAGGCACCTAACCCCTCACTGCTCCCCGAGCGCCGCTGTATCAAGGCAGCTCACTGCTCTGGGTTAGTGTGTGCTTCACCTCGCTGTGTGCTGTGTGTGCAATACAGCACAGTGATTCCACGCAAATTAAAAAACAAGTCTAAATACTAATACTAAAAAGGCAGTTCAAGAGCATTCTTTAGTCCATTGAAAATATAATGACTATGAGAGCTTAAGGATTAATGCTTACATATTTTTTTCTCTCTGCTGGACGTGATGAATGCATTTGGTACATAAAGGTAAGACCAAAACCATTGTTATACTTAATTTTTCCACCTGTCTCTCATTTTATGTCACCAATGACTAACTGACTGACTGTTGTTTAGTCTTGTAATTTTGGCTTTGTCAGAAGTCTGATGACGACCAGGTAGGACCCTTTACCCTTATACACTCAATGGCCGACAGATCAGTACTGAAAGTAAACAGTACATCACATATGTGGTCTGGGGCCAAACACTCCTGGATAAAATTGGAAAATGTAGAATACATGAAATTACATCTATGATCAAAAAATTTGCCGAGGAGAATGCCGAAACACTGTTAGATTGTCCCACACACATATAAATACTTCCTAAATGGCCTGATGTCCAAACACAACAAGAAATGCATTGGGCTCTCTCGCTCTCTCTCTGTGCATTTGTGCACGTGTGTTTGTTATTGTGTGTGAGCCCTCCTCAGCATCATGTTACGCAAAATGGGAAGTGACAGATTCTCTACAGGAGAAACAAACACACACACTTTTTTTACAATGTGGGTCATCCATTTACAACGCAGGACATTATATTGATCTGTGTCCCGTTGTCACTTTAATCTGATCAACTCAAGTTGTGACAGTTGTTTGTGTGTGTGTGTGTGATTGCATGTGACAGTGGAACTTCATTAGGTTCATTAGGTGGTAGTTTACTGTTAGACTGGTGGTTATGCTCAGAAGTTAGCAGGTAGTTATGTATATAAATCTGTTATTATATTTCATTATATTTGTGTATCCATTTAAGCATGTAACATGTCATTCTTAGCACAAATTAACTTACATGTAGATAGGAGGAGACATGCAGCTGTGGCTGTGTTTATGCTGATTAAGTGGTGCAGTGCGATTTTGTTGCGTATTTCACCACATAATTGTGTTTTCATTGAAACCTGCTCTGACCACATCTTTATCACAAACGCAGAAACAGCAATTTAGCTGGCACAAACCCCCTGACACAAGATCATAAAGCCACCTTGAGGCCCTCATCATGGTGATTTTTGATTTCATATATTTCAGTTAAATTAGAACAAACTAGTTGATGCACGGTAAACAAGGAGGATAACATGAGACTATTTGATATCTTGGGGCCCAAGTCAGTTGCACACTCTGCTTAGTTGCTAATCCAGCCTTAGGTCCGCTTTAAAAAAAAAAAAAAAGACAATTTGCTGCTTTTTCCCATATACTGTGTATGTGTGTGTGTGTGTGTGTGCACTTAATGATAGCTAATTAGAGCAGCTGTAGAGTTCTTGTTGTTGTTTTCAGTCGCTTGCTTACATTGATGACTGGCTCTAATGATGATAATGACATTTGCATTGTAAATGTGTCTCTTCAGCAACAACAGCACAGAAATCATGGGGATAATAGTTGTACTAATTTGATGGTCTTATTTAGCCTGCTTGAGTAAATAGATCACTAAACTACACAGACACACACTTATTAGACTTGACTTCAGTAATGCAGTTCATTACATAGATTTAAGGTGTGTTAAAGGGAAATGCAGTGTCGAATTTAGTGCTCAATATTAATACATTTTGAATAAACGGTGAATACCACTCTGTGCAGCAGGGGGGTGTGGCTTTAGTGCACTGGCATCATGGCATCATCTGCTCACATGTGATCCCTCTCTCAAGAGGAAGCAGATGTAAACAAATTTGAGGTTTAAACAGGTCTGGATGAGTGGAGAGACGTAGGCAACACAGGTTTTATATTCTTCAGAGAGAACTGATGAGAAGAACTAGTATGCTAGCTAATGTGTAGACTTTTCCGTGTTACTGTGGGTAATCTCAGCAAGCGACGCACACACAGTTCTTGATTTAAGCCTAATTTATTTTGCTCAAATCACTTTAGAGTGCATCTTGTCTGCAGTTCCTCCACCTGCATCTCCCCTGCATCTCCCTTCAGAGGTCCAGCGCACTACTGTATTTAAAGGGAGACAGTGATTGCCAGCTCTGTCAATCGCTCACCTGGCGCTGCTCTCCTGAGCCCTTTCCACCTCTCTCACTCCCGCAGCTGCACCTCGACCATGCTCACCTCCACATAATGTTTATTGATGCTTGGTAGCAACGTCAGCTGCTCTGGGATACCTCTCTCACTGTTTGTTGTGGTCCGGTTGGCAAAGTAATGATCCAACCAGATATCAAATTGTAAAAATAAAAAAAATGTTTGATAGTATTGGGGCGGCCTCTGTGAGCAGTTACAAGATAATCTGTGTTGTGCATAGTTGCTGATCAAGGACCTAGACCAGAATTATCCTCTGACTGTCGAGAGTAACCAAGGAACCACACTGTCAGGTGAAAATTTGTTTGATTGAGCTTTTCTTGCAAGCAGTGAGGACAGTTAGGTGGAATAATGGAATTTCTCTTTATTTTATTTTATTTATTGTATTTGTTTCCCATATATACATTTTCATAGCAAGCTTAATCTATTTATTATTATTAAGCAATTTGTTATTTGTCTAGTCTTGCCTTGTCTTGCTATCTCCATTGCAGTATGTTTTTGTTTCACATGTAGTTTCGTTCCGACCATGTCTCTCACTTTTGCTTGTGTTGTATCACTGAATGAAAAATAATTATTAAAAAAATGGATGGTCTGATTGGTTGTGTTTGTAGCTCCATTGGATATATTTGTAGTAGTTTTGCCATGTTACTTTTTTCAAACTGCATGATATAATCAAACAATCTGGATCTACTTTTTCCAGCTTCATACAAAGTTTACACAGAATGAGATTTTTGTCCAAAGCAACTTACAGTTATTCATACATACATTCATACACTGATGGCGGTGGCTGCCATGCAAGGTGCCGACCAGCACATCAGGAACAGTTTTGATTTCAGTATTTTGCCCAAGGACACCTTGCCAAAAACAAGACTCTGGCTCGATGATCAAAAACCAATGGACTTGACCATTACATCTATACAAATTTGTTTGACATGCAATATTTGGTGTATAACTTTGGGAATGTGGCCCATATACGTAATGTGACTTGAGTTATGAATGTATCTAACATAGAGTATGTAACATATTTATTTCAACCCACCCAATTTTTCAAAAACCTAACCGAATGGTTCTATTTCATCCTTACTGACCGCCAGAGGCGGTGCTTCAGCACTGAATGTCTCCATCATGCGCAGGTCGAGTGTTTATACCAACAAAGTCACCTGTGACCCCTGATGACACCGGCTAACCTATATCTTCCGGTGACATCAGAGGATCTGTTCCTTTTTATCTTCTTGCTTCACAGGTAGACGTATGTCAGTGAGCTCTAGCTGAACTAAACGTGTACTTCACTGCTGCTTCGTCACTGGTAGCCTTGCGACAACCTTGTTGCAGCTGCGAGCTGCGAGCCCTCCAAGGTCTGCGACGAGCTGAGACGGGAGGTTTGTTGTGGTTTGCCGTGGACACCCCATCGGATCATCATCACTTGGACTCTACAACTGGCTGAGCACCAGGCGTAGTGATACGTTTCCTTTGAGTTGTACTCGCTCCCTCTCCCGACATTTGTTTTATTATTTACGGGCATTAGCGGCTATGGGCATTAGCAGCTAGCATTGTCCACTTGACCTATTGTCTGTGTAATCGGTACACCATTGGTTGTACCCATTTTTCGTTGTAGTTTTATATGTTGGTGAAGCCAGTGTACTCGCTCCCTCTCCCGACATCTGTACTTCCGTTATATTGGTGAGTAGGCTAAGCCACGTAAAGTCCCTCTTCCTAGCCATCCAGTCTGGGACTGCTGCAGGGGATGTGGGTGCTCCTGCTCCTCCTGTGGCCATGTTCGATCCAGAGGATGATGTGCTCTCCGTGGCGGCACGAGCCTCTGAGTTTGCCGACTATGGGGTGGACGTGGTTCCCCAGGACGTTGCCTCCCATGCCTCTGGGGTAAGCTCCCGCTCCTCAGGCCGCAGTTGTGGTGCTGGGTCCGAGGATAGCTCTATGGGAGCCATCATTCGTATGGCGCTGGCCCGTCTGCAGTTGGATGTTCCACAAGCTCAGCCGGCTCCTGCCAGTGCTTTTTTCAGGCGTGGTCCAGCCCCTGCCACCTTTACTGTGCCTCCGTCAGGTGAATACTTGAGGGACCTGCACACATGCTGGAGGGATATTAGAGCCCTCTCTCATGCAACATCTGATGGCTGGACCCTGGCAGCCATGCAGGATGCAGCCAAGTTTGGCCCACATGCCAGCGGTTGAGCCGACCATAGCGGCTCTCATTGTTTTGCCTGATGAGGCTCTGAGGCTGGATGCCAGGTGTCCTCACCCCCAGTGTCGGGTCACATATGATCTGCTCTCTAAGGCCTATGACGCAGCAGCACGCATGGGACGCATTGGCAATTCTCTGTCCCATTTGATGCTTGCTCTTTCAACATCCCTGCAGGAGGCTAAACTGGACGCTTCCGTCCACAGTTTTGGTGACGCGTCTTTGCAGGCTTTTGCTTTGATGTCCAGAGAACTGGGGCACTTGATGTCCACTCTCATCCAGGCTCGCCTCCAGGTGTTGCTGGAACAGCCGCCTCTCACTGAGGCGTGCCGGAGAACCCTCCGCAGTGTCCCAGTGGAACCCGGTGAGATGTTTGTGTTGGCTGCTCTAGAGGCGCTTGAGCACACAGTCCAGGCCAGACAGACTCGACAGCAGCTCAGGAGTATGCCTCCTCCCAGCAGGCCTGGGGGTTCTTCAGCTGCCCTCCAGCGCCGCTCTCAGCC